>PVLC010012159.1:0-29867 GCA_004027655.1 Graphiurus murinus | reverse complement strand
GCTGCTATTTAAAATGATCACTTTGGAGACTGATGGAAACACACATGTCAGCGATATGTTAACATTAAATACAAACATTATGGTGATGGAAGTAAAATTTGTAAATGTATTAGATGAATATAAGAATATAATAATTTTTTGAAGAATATAGTTTTGAGCCAAGCATAGTGGTGCACACCTATAATCACATCCACTCAGGTGTCTGAGGCAGAAAGATTGTAAGTTTAAGGCCAGCCTGGGCAATTTAGACCTTGTCTCTAAATAAAAGATAAAAAGGGTTAGGGATGTGGCTCAATGGCACACCCCTACCCACTCACACACACATACACGTATAATTTTGGTAATCTGAAAAGACAAGTCTCACATTGAGTAAAGTAATTCTGACATTTAATAAGATACTAAAACATGCCTTTTTTCCTACGGTCAGGGAGAGAGATGTATTAAATGACTATGAAAAGTCCCATTTGCTAGAATCCTATTTTGTTGTTTAAAGTTTACTAATTACCCTGCCAGGGACATTGTAGTTAAAAGTTTGATTCCCCTCTCATTGTGTTCACCTGTTTCTGTATATCTCTTGATTAATAAAAACTTATTTTCAAGTGGGGGGGGGGAGGAGGGGATGCAATGTTAAGCTTTCTCCAGTAGAGGGCGCCAGAAGAACATCGCTGGAGAAAGAGGATGTCCTGCCTTTCTGGCATGACCTGGAGTCAGTGATATAGGTGTGAGGACACTGGGCGGAGCCTGTCCCAGGTGACCGACTTTGGTTCTTCTGTGACCTCGAAATTTTCAGCCTGGCAGTAGCCTTTCTGTGGTCCTGACACAAAATTCGTAAGGCCAGTGCTCTCTAAAGGGCTCTCATCCTTGAAGATGCCAGTACTCCCATATCTCCACCCCTCTGGCTGCTCATCGTCAGCCTGCAATCCAGAGGGTGGCCTATTGCTTTGCCAGCAGCTCCAGAAAGCTCCAGCATGGCCAAGCTGATGCAGAGCATCTTAAACAGAGTAGGGCCCATTCCAAGTTTGTCCTTCCTGCCTCCCTCAGCACTAGGGTACCACATAGAGTTTCCTTGTATCTCACAGTTATTCTTTTATCATAGTTAATAAACTTTTACATTGAATGTCTCCAGTTTGGCTTACTATGTGATTTCCATATCCTGATTCGACCCAGACTATTATGAGTATTTTGCATGTATTGACTGGATTACTTTCCATACCAACCCTACAAGGTGAGAACTATTAACCTCATTTTTCAGCAAAGAAATTGTGTGGAGTTAGATAACTCATGAAACCTAGTCTCTATTGAATTTTTTTAAGTCCAAAGACTCAGAAGAAAAACATACTCTGAACAAAGAATTTCTGTAGGTTATAGAAGAAAATTCCAGAAAACATCTTCTTGGCCTTCCCCAAAAGTAAAAGTAACATAACTTTTCTGAGACAGATCAAGGAGCCATAAAAACATAATAGAGGGCTGAAGATATAGCTCAGTGACAGAGTGCAGGCTTAGCATTAGCCAAGCCCTGCATGAGAGAGAGAGAGAGAGAGAAAAGAAGAAGAAGAAGAAGGAGGAGGAGGAGGAGGAGGAGGAGGAGGAGGAGGAGGAGGAGAGAGTTACTAGACTAAGATGTAGGCAGAATTTTAAAAGAAGCTAGCAAAATAATCAAGAATAACCAAAAGTATTATAGAATAATTGGAATCTCTACTAGAGACACTAAAGAGTAAAATTATTACCATGGCAAAATGAGTGCATGGTATGGCAGTCTAAACAAAACTGCTGTCCAAGAATGAAGAAGGAAAAAGAGATGAAAGTAATGAGAGAAAACCTGGTAGAAATGCAGGTCAAAGAAGTGAAAGTAAACCCCAAAACTACAGTTCTTTCTTAAGAAATAACTGGGATGAAGGGATCACAAGTACTAGATAGAGTCTATTAAAAGGAAAGCTGGGCATGGTGACACTTGCCTGTAATTCCAATACTTGAGGTGCTGAGACAAGAGGATCCCAGTTGGAGGCCAGCATCAGCAGTGTAGTGAGACTCTCAGCAACCTAGTGAGACCCTGTTTCAAAATAAAAAATAAAAAAGGCTGGGGGTGTAGCTTGGAAGTAGAATGCCCTTGTTTTCAATACATAGTACCATGGAAGGAAGGAAGGAAGGAAGGAAGGAAGGAAGGAAGGAAGGAAGGAAGGAAGGAAGGAAGGGGAAGGAAGGGGAGGGGAGGGGAGGGGAAAGGGAAAGGGAAGGGAAGGAAAGGGGAAGGGAAGATGAGACTCATATGTCACTCATGAGGGAATATTTGGAATTTATCATATGAGTTCCTCTAAACTTCCATAGCATTTTCTTTGCCTTGTATTTGCTCTGTTCTGTCTCGAGTTTTGCTGTAAGTGCCAGCCTGGCACTGAGAAGGTCTTATTTCAGCTCCATGTCATTCCACTCACTTTCTGTGTGACGTTAATAAGTCAGCTCCTGGGCTTCAGCTTCATATCTACCCATTTTATATCTCATGTAGTTTCTCTACCTTATAAAGTTGCTGGGTGATACAAATTAGAACCTATGTAAAGATATCTAGAAAATAACCCCTGAAACTCAATATTTATGCCTCTGAGTCCCAATATTTAAGGAGAAAAATCATGTCTATTTCCTTTATGTCTCCTACTAACAGTTGTAGGTGTTGCGTAAATATTTATCAAGCACATTTAATCTAAAATAAGGCCCAGGATAATAATCTAAATCTGTCCAGCTATCACACAAGAAACAAGGGGTTCCATGCAGAATGGAAAAATGGGGTTAAAAGAATTGATTGTGTTTGTAAACAAACACCAAATTCATTTAACTTTTGCTATTTGCTTTAATTTCAGTGTTTACAAAAGACAATGAACATTGAGCTGTATTAGTATAGACAGTAAATCTTGATAATTTTCTCCATTCTATGTTACAACTGCGACATTTCAGTTCAATATATTATAATTTACTATTCTAAACTGTAATGTAGAGTGATGATTTGTAACATTTTTTTGTTTGCACAAAGAAGAAATTGATGCAAAATGACTGAAGAAAATTATAGCAATTACCACCATTATCCTAAGCAATACTTTCTAGGCGTATAAGATGACTACTATAGTCCATAAAATGTGCAATAATTTTGGCTCACAAATATATCAACCTTAACTTTCTAAATGTAAATTCAGTGATAAAAATTAGTATCCATCTAGTGAGAAATCTGATTTCTCTAAGTCAGTTGTGAAATAACAAGTTTCAGCTGCATTTAAAAAAATCAATAGTATTCCAATAGAGTTTCCTCAGACTCTTATCTGACAACCTTCTACCAATGTTGGTAACAAAAGCCACCCCCAGAACATTCACTCAAGTCCAGAATGTTCTTCAAAGTTTGAATTAGTCCCCAGCCGTGTAGGGATATTCCTTCTCTCAAATAGTAGACAGCTTCTAGTCTACTAATAACATTAGTCATGGCATCAGGTGGCATTTCTTCAGGGACCCTGTGGCATCATCACCTGAATTCTTAGATAGCTGACAGACTGACCTGCTCAGCTGTGAGTCCTACAACTTGGAGATAAATCTGGAGAAAGCCTTCTGGCAAAACAAATCTAGGAGCCAGCCAGAGATTTGCATCTTATAGTACACAAGAAGGTTGATCTCTGTTTGGCCAAATTTGTGATTTCCATATTGTTCTTACATTGGATGAACTGTTTAAGGGTCTTCCAATGCTCAAATCTACCTAAACTAGTAGTTCTTTCTTTGTTTCCAAATAACTCATTTACACAGTTTAGTAACATTGGGAACATAACTTTGAATTCTTACTTTGATTCTCTTTTCTTATGAATAAAACAGAAGTGGATTTTCTTTTTCTTTTTTTTTATAAAGTATAATTTTATTTTATGTTACTGTGCTGTTACATAGGGCATAACATTTTCACAAGACATTTTTGGGACCATAGTCACTGATTAGAAACACAGGACAGTGATCCAACTCTCTAAAGAACAATCACTAGACAAACCAGACACCCTCTCACATGTACACAAATCTGCATGGAAAAGTACTAACGTTTTAGACTTGGACTTGTGTACTTTTATTTCCCCTTCCTAGTGTATTAAGAAATGACATGTACTTGAGTTTGCCAAAAGCAATGCTTGTATTCTGGCAGCAACATGCTACTTCTATTACATAGTAAATGAATTCCAGAACTACAAAGGCAGGGAGTGAGTGAGTTTTTATTGGGAAGGAAAGTTGTCAACTTAAACAGCAGCAAATGAAGAGTGAACAAGGAAACTCCCTGCTGTCACAGACAGACATGACCTCCATAATACATGATATATAGATGGCATTTCAATTTGTGACCCCTGCCCAGAATGTCAAGTCTTTCCCATTCATACTAATACTTCCGGATTCCTACCAAGCAGGAATACAGTAAGAGTATGGAAAAGTTGCTTACTGAAAGGAAACCCTGTAGAAATAATAAGGGTGGGAATGTAGAAATTAAGAAGTTATATAATAAACTACATTTTCATATCTTCACAGTAATGCAAAACACAGTCACTTGCAGAATTGGTACAGATTACTTAAATACCAAATACATTTTTAGTCCTCTACTAAGTGTTTGGAAGTTGTGTTTATGTGAAAATACTTTTCTACAGCAGTAACTGTACACCAGCAAGGCCAAGACAAACCCAAATCAAGGAATGGAGTTTTCCCAAAGCTGCAGTGTGAAAAGACTATGAACAGTCAGTTCCACACACGTGAATGGGTTTCTTTGCTATAGGAGATCCAGGTGGACAGGGAATGGAGAGGTGTAGAAGGCTTCTGGATGGGAGAAGGACGCCACCTGTTGGCATTTAGTTTTTAGCCCCTTCTGCACTGCGCTCTTCAGCTGTCTGATGTCTACAAAGTTATCTCCAAGCAACTGCATGATGAGAGTGTTGTCTTTGTAACAGTCTTCCTTCAGTGTATCAAGTTCTGCAATGGCCTCATCAAAAGCCGTTTTAGCCAGGGTGCAGGCAAGCTCTGGGTTATTAAGGATCTCATAGTAAAATACAGAAAAGTTTAGAGCCAGCCTTAGGCGGATTGGATGTGTGAGTTGCCTCTTGGTAAGTTTCTTGGAAATTACCTATCGTTTGTTTCAGATCAAAACTACTTGCAACTTCAGGAAGGTATCGGAAGTAATCTACCTTCATTTTCAGATAGACCTTACTCTCTGGATTAGTTGCATTGGCTATTAAATATTTATCCAACAATTCCAGTACCGTGGTGCAGATGGACCTCAGCTCCGACTCCACTTTCTCCCGATTGTCCTTAATCAGCTGCACCTGGTCGGAGGTGTCAGTCTTCTGCTCGATGCTCAAGATGACCCTCCAGGTGGACCTACAGCCCCTGGACCACATTCTTTTTTTTTTTTTTTTTTTTTTTTTTTGTGGTACCGACCATGTTCTTGCAGGCCACCAGAGCAGGTTACACTCCTCCGTTGGACAGCTTGGCGCCCTGCTCGGTCACTGCCTTCAGGCAGGTGGCTATGTTGTCGTAGCTATTGGCCTCCTCGGCCAGCTCGACCTTCTGGATCAGCGAGGTCTGGATCAGCTTGGGCGGGGCCGGGCGAGCGGAGGGTGAGGAGAGCTAGAGCAAGCGATGGATCCAGAGCGGCGAGGGATGGAGCAGTGCCGGGGAGCCAGAAGTGAATTTTCAAAGAACATACAGATTTCGCTTGAATCATGTATTAGTGTATCTGCTTACAGTCCTCCCTGGAAACTACATGATTCTGAGTAGGGTTGTAGGTGTGCCAGAGTAGAGAAGATTGTGGAAAATAAGGAGCAACTATCAGAGGGCATGGGCTGCTGCCTTGTGAAGGTGCTATGAGGACCCAGGATACCACGTGGGAGGAGAACATACAAGGAGGAGGAGGGAGAATCTGGAAAACCGGATTCACTTAATCCAAAGGTCTTAGAACCTGCCCTGGTCAAATCTTCCGGAGAGCTTTCTAAGGCTCTGTATACCTTTTAGGATTCCTAGTATTTTCACTCTCTTCAGCCATCTAGGACTAATGACACTTGGAATTTCCTGGTAACTGTGTCCTTTTTTTTTTTTTCTTCCAGTGCTGGGGATTGAACCCAGGGGGCCTCTTGCATACTAGGCACTCTACCACTGAGCTGTACCCCAGCCCAGAAGTGCTTTTTATGGACACCAGCCTCTCCACCCATACCTGATAGTTTATGTTGATGAGATGACTCAGGGTAATGTGAGCTATACCCAGTAGTCTTAAGACACCATGCCAGAAGAGAACTAAAAGGAGATGGCAAGTCCAATGCCAGCCCCAGCAACTTAGTGAGATCCTGTTTCAAAATAAAAAGGGCTGCAGGTATAGCTCAGAGGTAGAATACTCCTGGATTCAACCCCCAGTACCTTCACCTCCCTCAAAAAAAAGAAAAAAAAACCACTTTAACACTTTTTAGGGAAGAAAAACACTGTTTAGAAAGTTTTCTAAAATGCAACTTTGGGCTGGGGCTATAGCTCAGTGATAGAATGCTTGCCTAGCATGTATGAGGCCCTAGATTCGATCTCCAGTACCGCAAAATATAAAACAAAAATTAAATTAAATTAAATACAAACTCTTAGATCCAACTTAGATTTACAGAAATTGTTCTCTCTCTCTCTCTCTCTCTCTCTCTCTCTCTCTCTCTCTCTCTCTCTCTCTCTCTCTCTCATTCCTCTTAGGTGATTCTGATGCCCAGCTCCATTTGGGTACTGCACGGAAGTTTTTCATATTTCCTTCATTTCTGCTCCCTTAATTGAGAGAGAGATCACAAAAGATGAGTAGAAAGGCAGGAAGTGTGGGAGTGGAGGCTCGTAATGAATGGTAATTGAGACATTAGAATTTTACAGCTACATAATGAAGATGACTTTGTGACAGACTGATCACTGAGATGTTGCTCAGATTAGTCCCTCTCCATTACAGCTTGTAATTTAAATGGCAAGGGCAGAAGCCACTCTGATGATAAAGTGTTACCCTTGAATATCTTTTATGCAAATGTAACCTTTAGGTGAGGAAGGAGAAGAGACAATATAATTAGTGAATCAAGTGCAGATAATCAGTACTTCGGTAGTATTGGCATATAATTACAAGGCTGAGGTTCTCCTAACTTGATATTGGGGCAAAGAAATAAGAAAAACATCTGCAAGTCACTCTGCAAGGTTTAAAAAAAATGGAGTTTCTTTTTTTTTTTTTTTTTTTTTAGTGATACTGGGTATTGACCTTAGGGGCATGCTACCTCTAAGCCACACCTTAGCTCTATTTTATTTTTTATTTTGAAACAGGGTCTCAAACTACTGAGGGCCTCACTAAATTGCTGACACTGGCCTTGACCATGAGATTCTCCTGTCTCAGACTCCCAAATACTGGTATTACAGGTGTGTACCACCACGCCTGGCTAAATGGGGTTCTCTTGAGTAGATTATCAACACAAAATTAAACAGCAGACACTAAACCAATGTGAGAAATAATTGTGAAGCTGTATATCTAGGAATCAGGCGAAAAAAATATTTTCAAACTTGGTACCTATTTCATGAAATTTTTAAAAATTAGATTTTATAATCCTTCATTGCACTTTGAGGAAAATATTAAACTTTCTCTTGTATTTTCTTTTTTTTTTTTTAAATCATACTTTTAGAAGCCCAATAGTAGAGTGCTCGCATATGTTTGCCCTCTGCTGAGAGTCTTCCTGCTGGATCATGACATGGTGGAAGCCATCACACAGTGAGAAAGAGCCTATTAGATTTGAATTGCCATAAAACACTTGCAGTTAAATCTGTGAGCCTACTCATGCTCCCTCGCTTCCTTTACATTCAACGATGTCTGCACAAAGTGCCGTGGCTGAAGTACTTTGTTTCTAGGAACTCCTATCTTCCCTTTTGCTAATCCCCTTTCTCTCATTGTCATAAAATACGTAAGATAATCAACCCATAGTCAGGAAAGCTTGGGAGGTTCCAGTCTCCGTCAGTTGGCCCTGTTGGTTTTGGCCTTTGACAAAGCAGAGTATCATGGCCAGGAAATGGAAGGGAGAGGAAGGAGCTGGGATCCCAATGTCCCCTTCAATTACATGCCCCCAATCACCTAACTTCCTCCAACTAGGCCCCACCTCTTAAAGCCCCCCCCCCCCCCCAATATCACAGGCTGATGACCAAACCTTTAACACCTGGGCCTTTGGAGGACATTTCAGCTCCAAACTATAGCACCTCCTTTGTGGACCTTCTCAAAGTTCTGAATTCTGAAAGGTCAGAAGAGCTGCCACACAGTGCAGTGCACGGGACGTGATTATTATGAGTGAAGGAGTGAAAGCATGCACTCTGCACAGAGCCCCAAGCTCTGATATCCCAAACTGCCCTGCCCTTGTGTGTGACAATACACAATTGTCAAATATTTATTGAACACTGCCTATGCTGGGGGCTATGAAACAATCACAAGTAAGACCAATTACATTTCTTCTTTTTACCACTGAAAAGAGATTGGTAGAACAAAGACTTAATATAGAATGGAATATCACAGTTAAAGCACAAAGGAAAGGAATTGTGGATGTGGTTATGGAGAATAGAGAAACTGATAGGTCAGCAATTAAGAAATGCAAAGAAGCCAACCAGAGATCAGTGAGAGAAGGGTTTCCCTGTAGAGGCTCACATGCATTGGCAGCTAGGCAGTTTGCTCTGGGCTATTCTGCCTCCCAGAAAGAGAGAGAAAGGGAAAGTAGGCACGGATGAAGATTCTTTCTTGGGAACTGGCTTGACAGAAACATAAACTGATGAGAGGGTCCAGGGTAGACAGGCAAGCAGGTTCAAGTTTTATGCCAATGCTAACAGATCGGTAATGGTGGCTCCGAACACCATTGGAGAAGAATTTTCAGGCCAGACTAAGACTGAGGGTTGCCACAGACTGGGAAAAAGAAAAAATGACCATATAGGAGCCGCAAATATGATGCCCCAGAGGCTGATGTCTGAGTATCAGCCCAGCAAGGAGTAAAAGAAATGTACCGGGTAAACAGGGAGATGGGAAAGACATGAGAAATAAAGTGTTTGGTAACGCAGGATGAGGAGGCGAAGCTCATCAGTAGGAGCTGCCAGGGAACATGTAAAGGGGTGTCATTCTCAACGATGCTGCATGTTAAGCCTTTGGGCTCCATGGGGAAAAAAATAACGCAGATGTATTATCCTTGACCAATATATTAAGACTGAATTTTAAAGTGAATGTGCCTAAGAGAGAATCTGTTTTTATGTTTGTGAGCTAATCTGAATATGTGTTGTTAAGGCTTAACCTTTGAATTAAGAGCACCGGCCCCATCTGAACTTGCTTTAAATTGTATCAAATTTTCACAGTTTCTGCAAAAGAAAACTCTAATGTATGCTTAATAAACCTGTTAATAATGTGGAACATCAAAATCAGGAGCCCCTGGGCAGCTGGATTAAACTTTAAAATGATTGATAGTTGGTTAGTTTATACCTTGCTAAATATTAGTTGATGACAGAGATGCTCTAAAGGAAAAAAGTCTTGTACTCAAATGAAAATTAATCATAATTTATTTTAGTACTGGGTATTGAACCCAAGGGGCATTCTACCAAGCTACATCTCCAGCCTTTTAATTAATTTATTTATTTACTTATTTTTATTTTTTATTTTTTTGCGGTACTGGGGATTGAACTCAGGGGCATTCTACCTCTGAGCTATACCTCCAGCCCTATTTTTTATTCTTTATTTTGAAACTGAGTCTCACTAAGTTGCAGAGTGCCTCACTAGGTAGCTGAGGCTGGCCGCAAACCCGGATCCTCCTGTCTCAGCCTCCCGAATGCTAGGATTAAAAGCGTGCACCACCACACCCGGCTTATTTATTTATTTTTAATATTATTTTGAAGCTGGATCTCACTAAGTTTCTGAAGTTGATCTTGAACTTGAGATCCTCTTGTAGCACCCTCCCATGAACTGGGATCACAGTCATGAACCACCATACTCGGCTTAATCATTATATTTTAAATAAGATTGACATATACAGTTCTACCAAGTATTCTCTAGTAGACCACTATTAACATTACTTAATGGGAAACTTGGGTGTAGAATAATCCTTTCTTCTCTTCCTCCTCTTCTTTCTCTTTTTTTCTCCTGTTTCTTCTTCTTTACAAAATTTGAGGTCAATAATATTTCTTTCTCATTAGCTTTATGGATAATTTTTAGTCATTATCTTCATAATTTCTCTTGCATAAATCAATAGATCATGTAGTATTTTCATAAATTCATGAGTTTAGTAACTCAGCATATATTTGCCCATTTGAATTCACCACAGAGGCAAGGTCTTGTGATTAAATAGAATGAAATTTCTAAATGAGACCCAAGATCTATATGCTATTACTTTAAAAAACCTTAAGTGTGATAAGCCAAAAAAATTTTATTATTTTATTTTTATTCTTGAGTTAATATAGCAAGGTTTCTCATCCTTATTGAAAATCAAGTTTGTTTTAAAAAAAAAAAAAAAAACTTTTTCTGACACACAAAAAATAAGATTCTATTTTTTTTTCTTTTTTTGGGGGGTATTGGGGATTGAACTCAGGGGAGTTCTACCTCTGAGCCACACCCCTAGCACTTTTGTTTGTTTGTTTGAAACAGGATCTCACTAGGTTGCTGACTCTCCCTACATTGTCGAGGCTGTCCTCAAACCTGTGATCCTCCTGTCTCAGCTTCCCAAGTGCTGGGATTACACACCTTTGCCACATGCCCGGCTCATAGCTACTATTTAGAGTACAACCTAAATTAGCTGCATATAAACTATCAGCCGAGAGAGAGAAAAACTGGGGCTACAAACCCTTGGATATTTAAGCTATAATATTTTCCCACATAATAACATGCAGTAATTAGAATATATAAATGCTAGCTTTAGAGGCAATCATTAAGTGTTAGTGATTAATCATTAAATGACTAGAGAGCAGTGTTAGGTAACAAGCACATTTCCTTCCCTTGAGTAAATTCAATAAGGTCTAATACGACTAGATAAAACAGATGAAATAAAATAAGATGGTCAGTGAGCTTCTTTGGGCTTATAACTTTGCAGTGAATTTGTGTGTGTGTGTGTGTGTGTGTGTGTGTGTGTGTGATGAAATAAAATAAGATGGTCAGTGAGCTTCTTTGGGCTCATAACTTTGCAGTGAATTTGTGTGTGTGTGTGTGTGTGTGTGTGTGTGTGTGTGTGTGTGTGAGATTCAAGTGTGTGTGTGATTCAAGTGTGTGTATGATTTAAGTGTGTGTGTGATTTATGTGTGTGTATGATTTAAGTGTGTGTGTGTGTGTGTGTGTGTGTGTGTGTGTGTGTGTGTTGCTGGGGAGGGAACCCAAGTTCTTGCGCATGCTAGGCAAGCATTCTGCCAATGGGCTGTACCCACAGCCTTATGTGTTTTAATATCTGATCAAAAGAAGGGCATCGGTTATGTATTCTTCTTTAACTGTTAACCCTTGATCATCAAAGTCTCACGTAGAAAGCATGATCCCCAATGCAGCAAGGTTCAGAGGTGGGGTTTTTAGTCAATGATTGGATCAGGAGGACTCTGGCCTCATTAGTGGATTAATCTGGTTCAGGGATTAATTCATTGATAGCTGAATGTACTACTGGGAGATGGGACCTAGGTGGATGAAGTAGGTCATTGGGTGCATGTCTTAGAAGCATTTATCTTCTCCTCTGCTCCTTCCTCTCCATCTCTCTGCTTCAAGGAGAGAGAAGGCTATTTACTCCACCACATTTCTCTGTCATGATGTTCTGTCTCACCTCCTGCCCAAAGAAACAAAGCCAGCTTACCATGGACTGAGACCGCTCAAATCATGAGCCATAATAAATCTTTCCTCCTCTAAATTGTTCTTGTCAGGTATTTTGGTCACAGCAACAGAGTTAACTAACACACTGGTCGTCACTGGTCCTCATGACAGAGTATCTGAATCAGTCAGCCTTAGAATAGCCAATGTTGAGCTGCCTTATCATATAAAATTATAATCAACCGGGCATGGTGATGCACGCTTGTAATCCTAGCATTTGGGAGGCTGAGACCGGAGGATCCAGGTTCGCAGCCACCCTCAGCTACCTAGTGAGGCATTCTGAAACTTAGTGAGACCTGGTTTCAAATTAAAGAATAAAAAATAGGGCTGGGGGTATAGCTCAGAGGTAGAATGCCCCTGAGTTCAATCCCTAGTACCGCAAAATAAAGAAATAAATAAATAAAAATAGAATTATAATCTTCCCTTATTTTGTAAGCCAGTTCTTAAATTTTAATGTGCATTCATGTCTTCCTAAGTACAGATTCTGATTTAGTAGGGCTGGTGGATTGCCTGAGATTTTATTGTTTTTGGAAGTTCATGGATGATGCTGATGATACTGATGCATAGACCACACTGGGAGTAGCAAAGAATGATTGAATCCAGGGCCTCCTACATGTTAGGCAAGTGCTTTACCACTGAGCTACACCCCAGCCCTGAAGCTACTCTTAATTGAATTTTCTGTTAGTTGCAGCAGAAAGAATCTCACATAGGGTGTTTTTGTTTTTGATTATGGAAGGAATTTGAAACTGGGCGGGGAGAGAAGGGAGGGGAGGGAAAAATAGACAACTTGCCTCTATGGCTGAACCTATAAACTCTAACAAACCATATTTTTGGGGGTATGGATAAATTAGCTCAAGACTACAGAGAAAGAGAAGTAGCAGGCAGAGACACAGAACTGAAATGGAAACAATAGTAGGAGGGAGTGAGAGGAGTGGGGTGAAGGTTTTCTGTTTTCCAGTTTCATTTTTAGTGGGTGTAAAGTGGTATCTCATTGTAGTTTTGATTTGCATTTCCCTAATGGCCAAGAGTCATCCTCTTTTGACTGATAAAATCAAGAGAAGATGAGTTTTTCTAGATAATTAGCCAACTCTTGGTTGCAGATGTTTGTTTGTTTGATTGGTTGGTTTGTTGGTTTTTTAGGTATACCTTCCTTTGATGAAACACTTTTTATACTTTCCAATGTATTTAAAAATTAGGACAGGAGTTGGAGATGTAGCTTAGTAGTAGAACACTTGCCTAACATGTGCAAGGCCTTCAGTTCAATTTCCAACAATACAAAATATAAAAATTAAGATAATTTTCCTATGGTCATTTTTAGCTAAATGTTTCACATATGTATGCTCTTGAAGGACATACACAATTATATTAATTATTAACTATTGCAATGGTTCAGCTGTCTTTATGAGAATAGAAGGCAGCAGATCTCAGAGGATGAACCTGCTCAGAACTGCTAAATTTTTGTGATTCAATTTTTGCTTACACATTGAAATACACAGTGTGCTGTGAATAGCAAAAATCAAATAGCTCCCCCAAGCAACAATTCCCCAGAGCACAAATACATCAGTCAAAAGTTGTAGTTCATGACAAAAATGCTGGGTTATGAGGGAAAGGGGGATGCAAGTGGATTGAAACAGGTGAGAAACCAAATACATAAACAGAAAATGACTAGAACATAAATAAAAATAAAACTCTAACCTACAGTTTGCAGCAATAAGCCCAAGGAATCAACATCATATGAAGAGCAACCAATGCAAGAAGCTAGCCTGCTGTCTACAAGTCAGACCTGTAGGAAGTTATTCTACTGTCTCTAAGAAGCAGACTAGGAAACCAACCAATCCCTGAAACAACTGGCCCCAAATGGCCAGCACTTGCTACTTGCTTAATAACTGATAGCTTCCTTCATTTTTCCTTCCTTTCTTTCCTTCCTTCCTTCTTTCTTTCTTTCCTCCTGAGTTTTTTTTGTTTTTTTTTGTTTTGTTTTTTTTTATGTGTGGTACTAGGGACTGAACTCAAGAGCCTTCTACCCCTGAGCTACACTCCAGCCCAATTTTATTTTTTATTATGAAATAGGATCTTGCTAAGTTGCCAAGGATGTTGCTAAGTTACTGAAGCTGGCCTTGAACCTGAGATCTTTCTCATTACAACTTCTCAAGTCCTGGGATTATGGGCATCAGCCACTACATCCAGCAACTTCCTTCATTTTTCTTTCAGTCTCAACTTAGGACCCATCACAGAAGGCCAAATACACACCCTTACACAATTGCATGGAACACCTCACTTCTAGGTAATCAGCTCCCAGCTTCCCCATGTCAATGGCCTCCAACCAGGTCATACATAAATTCAATGTTTTCCACTATTAAGCTTTCCTCTGCCTGCTTTTGAACCTCTGCCAAAATCTGAGTGATGATGGTTGAGTCCCTTGCTATATCAACCTTTGAATACATATACTTCGTTACCATTTAGCTAATCTTTGTTATTTCCACACAGGCTACTTAAATTTATTACTGTAGCTGAGTTTAGAATTTGCTTAACTATTTTCTGGATCCAGTGAGAAGAAGTAGGGTGCCTATGGCTGTGAGTTGTACCATGTATCCATCTTGTGCATGGGAAAATCATGAAGTTTGGGTAAGAGACAGAAACTGTAGGTCCAGCCTGCTACTGACCACTGTGTAGCTCTAGGCATATTGGAATGACCAGGGTAGGGATGGGGAGTAGACTATATCTCTAAAATAGCTTCCTTCTAAGCTCATTCCAGACTGAATGTTTGTACGTTTCCCCACCCCAATTAATATCTTAAATTTTACCCACAATGTGATTATGGTATTAGGTAGAGGGACCTTTGGGAAGTAATAAGGTTATGTGTGTTTTCTTAGTCCTTTCAAGCTGGTATAACAAAATACCATAGATCAGGGAGTTTATTCATAGTAGAAATAAAGGCACTAGCAGATTTGGTGTCTGGTGACAGTTGACTTCCTGATTCATAGAAACGGTGCCTTCTCTTGGGGACTTCTTTTTTATGGCTGCTGCTCAAAAATATGAAAAAGTCATACTTCTATATCTTGCAGCAGTAAAGATTGAAAACAATTGTTCTATTCAGTTGGAATACAATAGATATGCCTTGTGGGTTCCCAGGATGTAAACAGTTGGTGTTCCTCATCAACCAGCAAAAGAGAAGAAGTCTAAAAGTCAAGCTACCCAAACAAAGCTTCCATTACCCTCCCTCTTGTGTTTCCTACGAGTGTGTAGTGCTTCTGAATCATAGTTGGGGCTGGCATGTCTGAATGTGTGCCAACTGAGGGGGTATATGGCTTCTGTAATAAAGTTACTCTGTAGCTGGGAGTGGTGATGCATACCTATAATTCCAATACTTGGGAGGCTGAGACAGGAGAATCACAGGTTTGAGGCCAGCCTCAGTAACTTAGTGAGACCCTGTTTCAAACTAAAAAATAAAATAGGGCTGGAGATGTAGTTCAGAGGTATAATGCCCCTGGGTTCAATCCCTAGTACCAAAAAAAAAAGCAGCAAAAATAAAAATAAAACTACCTTGAAATCTGCGTGGTTGTGTGTCCCCTCTTCTAAGTAGACGAACATAAACCTTCAGCTTGGAGCTACCTGTTGGATTTGCTTCCTGAACATGACTACAGACACGGCAGGCATCTGGCTGATTGGGCTGGCTGGGGCTGTTGAGAAGTGCTGGGATAATGATGCTCAGGGTCAACTTGGCAACTGAATCTCTTCAACCTGACGTGTGGGTTATAGAATACAAGGCAACACCCATTCCTACAGAGAAGTGCCCAGGCTATGTCCATAAGCTACCACAGAAGCAGTTTCTCCAAGGAAGGCCAATTCCCACTGGTCCTTAGGTCCCAGAGCTGATGTTCAGAGCATCTGTCAAGGACTGCAGAATTGATTTGTCTAGCACACACACAGCCACATCCCAGGGCACAGGCCAGCCCTGCACACACAGAGTCAGGTCTAGTACCAGCATCTGATACATCATGATCCAAAACAACCATCCTAGTTTTCCCCCTATCTACCTCAATCAAGACGTAATCTGGAGCTATCCTTAGAGATTCAAAGGAGGTTTCTGAAACCCACCTGTATTATGCTTTCATTTACAGATTCTCAAACTTGACTGTAAGTTGGAATTATCTGGAGAGTGACAAAGATTCTTGCTCTACCAAACTTTGGTCAGGTTTCTATACCTTCTCCTAAGCCTATCTGTGTACATCCTTATAAAATCCAGTTTTAGCAAAGAACCCTGCTAAGCTGGTTTAGCAAGAATCCTTTGCTCTTGTAGGGTCACCCTCAATGTCTTATCAGATTCTTCATCTTCCACCATCCCCCATGTGATGTGTGATCACCGGCCTGTCTTCAGCAAGAATCCTTGTTAGGTCAGGTTAGCCATAATTCCCTTTACCCCTAATGTTTCCTCTTAGTCATTTTCCATTCACTGACTTGTAACCAAGCTTCCAGAATGAAATTAATGAATTTTTTTTTTTTTTGCCTTGTAAGAGGCTTGAACCAGTCTCCCTCCCTAGTTAAAGTTAAAAAACAAAAACAAACAAATAAACAACAACAACAAAAGAGCATATTCTTTCTTTTCTCTGGTGAAGCTGAAGAGAGTCCCTGTCCCCATTCCTAGAATTATCAGTTAGTAACCTTGTTATATACAGAGTGATCTGCAAGTCTGATTTTCAGAACTCTAGAATAGCACAGGAGATGTCCACTAGCACCAGAAAATCAGAAAACCTTGATTTTTATCAAAACTGGGGAAACAACCAGTCCTTCCCCCCTTGGTTCCTCATTATGCACCCATTTCCCTTGCTGGGTGGGGCAAATTTGAGGCACATCCCCTGCCTTCTGGGTCAGTACCTCTCAATTAAACATCTATTCCAAGCATTACTGTTCAGTGATTGATTGGTTGCTGTGCTTTGGGTACATGAGTCTGATTTGGGGGTTTGGTAATAACCCCACTCTGCTCCGTGGCTATAAATTCCCACTTGTCTTTGCTCTATTCAAAGTTGAGCCTAGTTTGTCTCCCCCATTCAAAATCTCATTGCCATGGTTCCTATACCTATGGTGATGATCCTGAATAAAGTTTTCCTTACCATGCTTTAACAAGTGTCGTTGATTTTTTTTTCTCTAGCAGGAGCTTTAGAAAAAAACCAGTGCCTGATCCCACCCCAATTTAATTGGCCATGGGTACAGCCTGGTAATCAGAATTTTTCAAAACTCCCCAGGTGATTCCTGTGCTGCAGCAGGGTGGAGTTGCTGATATAGTTAGTCTCCTCTCAGGGAAAGAGAGAAGAAAATTACCCCTGTGGGGTCTCTAGTGGGAGACTCCCCTGGCAGAGCTTCCACCAAATATCAGATCCTGCTGAGGGTGCTCCTGCCCAGGGTCCTAGAACTTGGCTTGATGAAGGCAGTGCAGGGCCCTCCTGGCAGCAGAACATGGCTGCACTCCGAGCATTTCATGTTGATAAACCGCAGGCCAGATCCCTGCATTCCCCTGCCGTGCCTAAAAAAGTCATAACAATACTAATTATAATTGTAATTGTTTTTAAAAGATGAAATGATGTTCTCTGGAGAGTGTGCCAGCTCAGTAAAAATGCCAGCAGCATAGTCTACAAACTGTAAAGACCATAAATCTAAGGAGAGCTGCAAGTTTTATTTCCTCAGTTCTTGAAAACTGCCTAGCACTTGCAAATCTGAAACGATTCCCAGGAAGCACATCCATTTAATTATTTGAAGTTAAATCTAGCTACCTTGCCAATTACTTTTAAGAGAAAAAAGTAGAAAGCATATATTAAAAAGAAATGTGTTATACTTCAGTAGCTAAAAGGGCCTTTTATCAGAACAGAGAATATTTTAAATGAAGGGCCAATACAAGTTTAAAATATGGATTTACCCCTCAAAAAACTTTTTTTTTTTTTTTGCAGTACTGGGGATTGAACTCAGGGGCATTCTACCTCCGAGTTATACCCCCAGCCCTATTTTTTATTCTTTATTTTGAAACCGAGTCTCACTAAGTTCCGGAGTGCCTCACTAGGTAGCTGAGGCTGGCCGCAAACCCGGATCCTCTGGTCTCAACCTCCCGAATGCTGGATTACAAGCATGCGCCACCACGCCCGGCTTCAAAAACCTCATTTTAAACAAACAAAAAAACCCACCTCATTTTAAAAACAACATTAAAAAGTATTTATCTTGTTGCATTCCCAGGCTCATGCCACCATTCCCTCCCCCCCAATAATACACACACACACACACACACACACACGGACATACCCATTACATAAACACACAGAGCATGACAGTGAACAGATGATTTGGGCAATATTTAGATATTTAGATTTATGTAAGGCAGCATGATGCTGTAAAAAGAGCTTGAGTGTTTGGAGTCCCACAGAACCGTCTTTGGATTCTGCATTTACTACAATTTAAGTGTGACCTTGAACAAACCATTTAAATTCTGAATCTCCATTTCATATAAAATAAGAATATTCCTGCCTTTTTCATAGCATCATGCCTGTCCAAGGGGGAGTGGGAAAGAGGATAAAACTGAATAATTGCTATGCTATAAAAATCTTGATTCCCTTCTCTTCAGTTCATTCAACTAAAACCCAAAACACCTATCTGCTCCTCTCCCTCATCTACTATCTACATTAATAGAAGTTTACTATTCCATTAGTACAACTTTAATATTCCAAGATATTGGAATATTATCTGATCCAAATAACTGGCCTAATTGTTCATTACAGAAACTTCCTCAAATATCCATCAACTCTTCAACAGGAAGCATCAATAGAGCTCAGGTCCTAAGACTTTCTTGCTTCAAAATCTTTGCCTTGCTACTTCCACTAATTCTAAATTGTAAGAACATGAATATGCAAATGGAAAATAACCAGAATATAGAACTGCAAATTGACCCACAATCTGCAGCAGCCAGCTGAAGAAGTCAACTCATTTATGACAGTAACTAGCCTAGCAAGCCAACTTGCCATCCAAAAGTCAGACTTTTAAGAAGTCAGACTTCTATCTCTAGCAAACAGTTTGGGAAGCCAAACAATAACCTTGTCACAATTGGCCCCAAATAGGCAGGACTTAATTAATAATTGCCAGCTTCCCTAACTTTTATCCCTCCTTCCAATTTAGGACCTACTAGAAAAAGCTATGTATGCATTCTAACCAATCACATAGATTTCTCCAAGTCTAAGAAGTCTGCCTATAAATTTCCCCTTCCAACAGCCTCCAATCGGGGCATACACAAATTCTCTTTTTTCCACTATAAAACTTTCCCACTCTTCTGCCTGCCTTTGAGTCTATGCCAAATGCAACTAATTACGGCTGACTCCTTTGCTGTAGCAAGCTCTGAATAAACAGCATTTGCCTATCATCAACTGGTTGGTCTTCATTTATTTCCATAGCTAATCATGATTCTTACCCAATTTTTTTAATCATGGGTCATGTCAGGATGTGAACATTTTTACTTCCTGCATAGTTAGGGCTTGCTGAGCAAATCTATTGGAATCCAGGTTAAAATACAGCTTTTCTAAGTTAAAGGACAATTGGATCACAGTGAACTCCAGAAAGATTTATCCTCCTGGAGGTCCCTGTTTATATTTTAAAGAAGAATTAAAAACCAGGTTCCAGGAAAAATAAAACCCAGACATAGAGACATTCCAAGGTTGTAAGCCCTGCCAAGCTTGTCTTAGCTTTTCCCAGAGACATCTAATTGCATTCCAAAAGATCTTTCCCATCTCTTCCCAAGGGGATTTTGTTTATAAGTAGGGATTGGTTTCTGTCCCTCTCTCAGAAAGGGAGAAAGGATGCTGTGTAAAGCTGCCCTCTGTAAACTGCCAGATTGATAGTTTTAGGGCTTCTCTGACTATGTGCTAAACCAACAGATCACCAGTCACCAGTTTTACAATATACCATTCCAGATGATGAGAGGTATGCCTGGAAGTCTATAGCATATGATTTCCCAACCTAAGTCCTCTTCTTTCCCCCTTACCTAAAGATAAAAGGACCTTAAGACTTGATTTACCAGCAGCCTAGCTGGGAACTCTGCTTGGATCCTGGCAGACTAGATTTGGCTACCTACCCACATAAGAAATAAGAAAATATGAAAAAAGGAAAAAGAACTTACATGCAGTTTGATTAAATCCACAGGAGCTATTACAATTTGTAGAAACAAAAACCAGGTGATATACATATGTAGACTTAGCTAGGCTATTAATGAGAGAACAGATCAGTCTCAGATTCTCAGCACCTGTCCTCAGCATGAGGACGTTTTTGTTCCCAGGGTGAGGAAATTCAAGAGCTCTCTGTTTCACTTGGGTGGAGTTAAGGTGGTAATTCAGGATGCTAGTCCATCATCTTGGTTTTGCTGGCTTACTGATCAAATAATTTTTCTTGCTCCACCAACTTGTCCTGGGTTCATTGGGCCTTTTTAAAGCAGCAAGTAAGTGAACTTGGGTTTGGGAACAGAACCAAGGGTTAATTTGTGCCATGAGATAAAACATGACCTTTTGGGGTTTGCGACAACTGGTCAGTCACTGGTAAGAGCTGCAGTTTTAAAGATAATTAATGGAAGTTATAGTAAGTGACTATTGCTGCAGGTGGTATATGACTCTGGCTATTGGAAGTTCCCAGGGATTTGGATTTATCTCCTCATCTTTATTTATTTTTTCTTGAGCATCTAAGTAGGATAAAATCATTAGATAACTTGAGCAAGTTGGTCTCAGAGTCAAAAGTACAATTTGACTGGTAGCCATGGGCTGGACTTTGAAACATTGCTTAAAGTGCTTGTCATCTGAAAATTAGACTCTTGTATTTTGGGTAAGTTGGGTCAAAGAAGGGTTAGTTTTGACACAAGTTTACCCACCTCCCTCAAAAATGTTTCTGTGCAATGAAGAAATACCATCAAAATATGGCATGACACAACCCCATGAGACTTCTCTCTTAATTTTTTATGTTGGCTCTGAAAGACCCAATATTCAGTGTAAAAATGGAATCCTCAATTGTCGAAGAGCTGAATACTCCAACTTCCAGCCTTGCCTACCCTTTACATGTATAAGCACTAGGTGCTGGAAACTGTAAAGTACGAAGGAAAATGGTAAAATCTTACTAAAGGTACTTTAGAATTGCAATGACCATTATGTGGAAGGACCCTGATGAACAAAACTATTCATGTAAGTGAAAGGTTTGGGGGAGGAAGGAGGCAGGAGATAGCTCGATGGCAGTACAAGTTTATTGGAATAAAACCTGAAGAAGGGGTCTCCAGGAAAGGTTGGAGCCCATGTCCACTTAAAGACCAGAAGTTTATATAGGTTGTTTAAGGAGAGATTCTACAGGGAGGGGAGTGGTAGTTAGCAATTACCAGGGGGAGTTGTTAAGGGGAGACTCTACAGGGCTTTGGTTAGCTTTTACCAGGGGATCTTTGTTACATGAGGGTTAAGGAGGATAATGGGGCTTTCCTGTAAGCAGAGGGGTGTGATAAACAAGGGGCTACGGGCAAGTCTTAGGCAATATAGTAGAGGCATTTTTGAGAAACAAGGGAAAGGATGTACTGAGCAGGACTTGGGAGTTTCTGGTCAAGATGGAATCACTTTTGTTTGAGTCTCTAGCAGTAAGAAGTGCATTTAAGGATGAGGGCTCCCAAATGAGGTCCACCTGGGACATCTACTGATGGGCAGAAGTTTCTAAAAAGATTTTTAAAAAATTATTTCCTCTTTTTTAAAAGACTCTTTACAAAGGCACGTGAAAAGTTTAAGCAACTAATTGTTTAAAAATGAAACTTGAAAAATTGAATATTTTCACTCCGTTACTATCCAAAGGCAAAAAGAAAGTGAAATGACATGTTTATAAAGCCAAGTCCTCAGGCCAACTAGGTCTGCCTCTTTAATCACCTCTACACCTCAGTTCAGAGCCGTCTGTATTAAGTCCAGGCATAGAGTGCTTTTCTGCTCTATTCTGAAGTGGGTTCACCCTGAATTTTGTAATAAAGTTAAGAAACAGAATTGCCTATTGAACTAAAATCTGTCTCTAAAACAACTCATTTTGTAAATTTTTTTTAAAAAAATTACATCTATCAAGGAAATTTAATAGAAATTCTTACAGTGGAAGAAAGCATTGATTTGAACAAGTCTTGTATTTGACCATTTTGTCTTAAATAGGCTTCTTATCCATGCATTTCTTTGTCTCAACAAATGATGGCATTTAGGATGAAATCTAAGTTCTGTGTATTTGAGATGTAAATTTTCTACCATGTTTTACCTAATAACCATCCCTTTAGAAATGTAAATATAGGATAAAAATTTTTAGAATGGTTATTAAAAATAAGATGAATAAAGCATTGGTAGGATTAAAATGCATTTTAAATCTACCATAGGTTGGATGGGTCAGAAAAAGCCCCTGCCCATCCCCCAACATTGCAGGGCCCCAAGTCAGTCCACTCCACCCCAATCTGGAAAAAATTTAAAAGCCAGAAGGCCAGGACTGGGGGTGTAGCTCAGAGGTAGATCATACTTACCTAACAGTCACATAGGGCAGTAACCAAGCAGGTCAATCAAGAAAAAGGCAAAGGTCCCATTGTAACTCAACACTGTGGGCTCACACCTTATGAGTGCAAAACCAATAAGCGCATCCATGAGATAAAAGAGCAAAAAAAGAGTTATGATTTGCAGCAAGTACAGAGTACACTAGAGATAATTCTCAAAGCAGTTCCTCCCTAATCAAGGAAGACAAGGGGGCTTCTCTTGTCATAAGAGACCTTTGCCATTTCACATTTGTTTTTCTTTTTTTTTTTTTTTTCTCAGTACTGGGGATTGAACTCAGGGGCGGTGTACCCCCGAGCTATACTCCCAGCCCTATGTTTTATTCTTTATTTTGAAACCGGGTCTCACTAAGTTGAGGAGTGCCTCACTAGGTAGCTGAGGCTGGCCGCGAACTCGGATCCTCTGGTCTCAGCCTCCCAAATGCTGGGATTACAAGCGTGCGCCACCACGCTTTTGTTTTTCACAAGGACAGAATTCATGAAGGCAAATTCACAAAATTCATCAGTTTCATCAGCTTTATTTCACTGAATATTCTTGGTTTTGCTTCATAGTCATGATCAAGACAATCACAAATTCTTTTATTCCATCCTAATCTTAATTACTAGTATCTATAACTCTCAAATCCCACACCACACTTCATACAGTAGTATTAAATTACAGAAAGACCGAGAAAGGTTTAAGGTGTCCATGGAACTTAAAGAGGCAATACAAAGAGAAAGCTGCAAAGAATTACTGCAGATGGTCAGTGTTAGATAATTCATATGTGGCAATGCAGAAATGTTCAGAGATGAAATAACTGAATCAGTGCTCTAACCTCATCAGTGAGTATATCCATTGATGGATTGGTAATGTCAATGAACTTCCTGGGTAGTTTTGTAGGCAGGCAGGGTGTGGCTGGAGGTAGTATTTCTTGAACTCCTCTAATGACAAGCTCTGTTTAATGAGTAATTCAAGTATAATTGTTAAGAACAAGTAAATTAATGGAATGTAAATATGTAAATGAGATAAAAGTTTATAAATGAACTGTTCTTAGTTTCAAAACCCTTTTTCAATATCTTAAAATCTTAAAGTCATGTTACATTAGATTGAGTAAGAGATCTTCATGAAATATCCGAATTATTTCTAAGTAAAAATACTGAATCATTAATTACTGAACCTAAGTTTAAATATATATGTAAATATTAATTAAATATATATTATGCATATATAGTTTTCATATGGTAGCGAGAAATTAAATATATTTGGGTCTATAATATTACACAAAAAATAGCATTATAAGGAAACATGTTTCTAAAAATTATGAATGGTGCTTATCTACAAAACGTTGATATAAAAACATTCCACAATGTGTGCTAGTTTTGTTAAAAATTAAGATTGCCAGGTGAAACTGAGGGGAAAGCTGAAAAAGCCTCTGGCTTCACTTGCTTTTAGTTACTTGCTTTTATCACCAATTTTGGAGGTCACCTAGTTAAGCAATATACATCCATTACCTTTGCTATAGATAACACTTTTGATGTATGGCCACCTTAGCAGCAATTTTTTAAGTACTTTTCAGGAATTTGGAGGTAGCCTTGTCTGCTTCAAACCAGTTGAAACCATAGATGCTTCACTTGGGCCTGCCCTGGTATCTGATGGAAATGAATTTTTGATGTCAGAAAGCTGAAAACTCCACCCTCAGGTCATGCTAACACCATCACTTTATGAACATGCATCCAACGAACATACATGAAGTTTGATTAACATGCACCAGATCGCTGATGGCTTTCATATTCCCTGCCTCCAATCACCTTTCCCCATGCCTCGGAACATCCTGCTCCTTTATCTCATAAAATACCCCTAGACCCTCTCGTTGGGGAGGTAGATTTGAGATTTGGGGGTCCCATTTTCTCGAGTTTGTACACTTCGTGAATAAACTGTCTTTTGTTAAATTTATTGCCTCAATGACTGGCATACTGGGCCTCATATGTATGGCAGGCAAAACAGGTCTCATTTAGTAATAAGGATTAAAATTCTAATTAATATGTGGTAACCAAAACTAGAAATAATGAGGGAAATATGCAGGGAGGCAGGCATGTTTTTAAAAATAATTTATAAAACATGAAGATGTGTTTTGGTAATGGAAAGGAAGATGATTTTTTCCCCTAATGCATAATAACTGTGGAATGATGGAAAACAGTATAGAACAACTTCACGCTGTAAAAAAGTCATGGGAGAATAGTAAAGAGGAAATAATTCCATATGTAGTTAAGCAGGCTGAAACTGAATGAATTCATAAGAGCTTTTAAAAAATGGGCCTTAATGTCAACAGGACACTGATACAAACCTAGGATTTTGCCTACTTTAAAACAAAATTAAAAAGTTCCCTTGGAGTGTTGATGAGAAATTATGAAAGATTTTCTCTGCTCTTTATGTGATCTGCCTAAGGAAAGAAAACAGAAGAGTCTGTGTTTTATTGAGATAATTTCTTGTGTTTTGTCTTTTATTAGGTTATCTGATTACTTTGGAAAACTAGCTTCTTAATACTAAAAGAACTAAGGTTTTTTATAATTATGTAACTTTCCTGTAATTACATGTAGTTGTTTCACAATGACTCATGAGTCCATTTAATCAAATGTTTAAAATTTTTTGATGTTTTTGACAAACTCTCCAAAATCATATTTTCAATTAAATCTTTTTGACCTCATACTAACTTTAGTATATTCCAGAGGACCCCTGGAACATCCAAGAAGATCCTGTAAAAGGAATATTAAACTAATTAGGCTTATTTGCTATGTTAAATGATAGAGGAAGCATTATGAAATGAGAAATTATATTTAACCTTCTTTGAGATTATATTTAAATGGATGTGTTACATATATGTTTTAGAAGCTCTATGAAATTTCTAGATATATTATCAGTAATAATTGATAATATATTAATCTATCTGATATGTTATCAGTAATAATTTCTGTTATGTTAAAATTTATATCTCACAGAAATGGCCAAATTTTCTTGTTAATTACTGACTATAATGAACTCGGATCAGATTTTTAACCATGGTCATTTCAAGTCTTATCATACAGACAGTTAATTACTTTACTCTGACGCCTTTATCAAAGTCATTTCCAAGCAACTCTACTCCTAAAGTGCTTTCATCATCAATGAAATACATGGAAAGGACTCTAACAAGTATAGATTTCTGAGAACTTAATAGATCATGAACTGGGTAAGAATTTCCAAAAGCTAACCAGGATCAAACAAATAATTAATTGTGTGGGACTAAAAAGACCATTGAAGGTGGTGGTGGTGATGATGATGATTAATGTTTTAGGGGATTGAATTCAGGGCCTTGCGCATGTGAGGCAAGACTTTACCACTGAACTATACCCAGGCCTAAGGATTATATTTTTTATGACTTTTTGTTTGAAACATTGCTCCTTCCTTAAATTTTTTTTTCCAGATTTAAGGAATCCTTTTTTTCTCTTATGCAATCTATAAGTAATTCTGCTTGTAAGACTTTACAAGCAGAATTGGAATATTTACTCTTTTTCCATACTTAGTCCCTCCAAAATTTTGAAATAATTTGTGAATATTCTTATTTTATGGCAATATAGTTATTTACATAAGCTCAGTAAGAATCTGTTCTTTTTGTAACTGGACACAATTAGAAATCCTGGCTGTTACTAGGGCTTTTACTGGAACATCATATTTTTCTAGACAGTTATGAGAAAATAAGTTTGATTTCCTTGGTGCTTTTATTAGAAATAAACTTTTGTGGCATCTAAAAGGCACATGCTCGAAAATTGTTTGGCAAGGCAATTTTACTTTTTTGCAAAAAAAGGTGCTCACAGGTATGTGAAAGGGCACATGATGAGAGCCAGGGCCTGATATTCCTAATGCAGGAGCTTCTGCGCTCTACTCTTTCCTATTGGTGGAGCTAGATGCTTCACAATCTCTGTGGCCAGCTACAGAAAGCATTGGGGGAGAGGTTGACATTTGCAATTTTATAAGAGATGTTAATTTTCCAAAGGAATGTGGATTTCTACAAGATTACAAAATAGCGGTTTTACAAAATGGATTTTAAGTGAAGCTATTCCTTTGATATAAAAGATCTAATTATATCCTCACACCTTGAATACATGGTTCCTTTACAGAGTTCTCAGTCTTGCAATGAATATGTCCAGGGATTCATAATATTTTGGGGACCTTGAAAAGAGAAGAATTCACCTAAATATGTAGGTATCAAAGGTACAGTCTGATGGCAAATCCTTGATTTGGCTTTTTAGCCTGGAGAAATTTTTAAAAGTCCAATCTAACTAAGGTTCCTTATCAAAAGTTTCAGCAAAGCCAACTTAAAAAGACCCTCAGGGTCAGTCACTACCCTTGCTGTACTTAAATAAATAATCGTGTTAAGTATGATGAGTCTAAACTTATTTTGCAAATAAATTCATCCTACTTCATCTTTGGTAGTGACTACAGAGAGAAACATGTTTCAGAAGAAAAGCTATTGTACATTTGTTACTAGAGTACAGTCCTGTTCACTGTATTCAAGTTTTTATTATCTACCTCTGGACTGGCCTGGGTCTTGAACTCTTCTATAGTTTCTTCCAATGCCTTGGTATGACCCTCCAAGTAGGAACAGAAACTGTCTTGTTCTTGAAGCCCTATAGGCTGGAGCTGGACAACTCCGTGTAAATTTCAAGGGACATACCTTGTGCCTGGTGTGTGGGCTACTCAGAGAGTTCACTAAAATGTTTGGTACCATAACCAGAGACATTACAATTGCCAAGTAGGAGATGGTCATGACCTCATAGCTTTTCTCAAGACATGAGAAAAAGACTTCCCATCATAATGAGACTCTTACTCCTCTTACTTATTTCCTTGCTTGTGTCAACCCTGTTTGCTTGGCAGGATAATGCTGTAATTAAATTTCATAATCAGTAGCATCTGCAGGTGGTTTGACAGAGTTTTGGATCCATCAAGTCAAACTCAGATCTGTACACCATCTGAGGGATCCTTTATCCACCTGGCAGTTGACTTTAACAACATCTCTAATGTACCTGCTTGTTCAGATTTTGCCAGTGACCTCTTTCCTGGAAGCCGACTTCTAGATCCACTTGTTCTCATTGCCTGCTTTAATTATTCAGTCATGGGACTGAATGCCTAGTGGCTGCTGCCTACTGGCTTAATAGGGAGAAATCTGTGATGTTGCAAACACACACTGCTGCCTACTGGCTTAATAGGGAGAAATCTGTGATGTTGCAAACACTTCTTCTTGCTCATAAATAAATAGACTCAGTTGTAAAAATAAGTAAATTTCTCATCTGGCTTATTCTTTGATCATTCAAGCTCAGTTTGTTTGGCTCATGAGGACTCTGACTCTGGATCATACTCCAAACTCTTGGCATCATTCTATTGAAAGGCATAATAGTAGTCTCCCTGGTACACTGTATCTTCTCAAAAAGTCTTAAATGTCTACATGTAGCCATCTGCCAGATGCTAAATGGTTTCTCTTTGTGTCTAGAATGATCCATACCCTTACTTTCTGTAAGCCTTTGCTTAAGTCTCACACTCTCATCCTCCAACTGTCTCTTCCTCCTCAGGCATTCTTGATGCCCCTTACCATTCCTACTTTTTAAAAAATATCACCTTATCACCTTCTCATAGTCTAGATAACTTACTTACTTTGTGTTTGTTGTCTGCTTTGTTATATAGGCAAAAGCATGACCCAAAGAGAGAAATTGCTCAAGTTTGTAGGAGGCTATCACTCCTCACTAGTCTCCTACACTAGTTGTGTATAAATGATGGAGGCATTGGAAAACACCAAAAGAAGGTGCACCCCGAATTTTATGGTTTCTCTGCCAGGGACCTGGTTGGAGGGGGGAGGGGAGTGAGAATTTGAGAACCCCCTGAAAAATAGAAGGGATTGAGACACTGGGAACATACAACCAGAAACCAGGATGGTTGGAGTGCTCTTGTACCTCTAGGCAAAAGAAAGAGGTTGAGCCTCTACAGGGAATAGAAAAGAAAGGTACCTAAAATAATAAGATTAAGGACAAAATTACTTCTGAGTCTCTTAGGCTTAATGTTACAATATTGGGGAGATAATCCGTGGATTAGGGCAAAAATAAATAGGACCACCAGATACCTAAAGAAGAAACAAGATGATTGATTTACAGATGGCTCTGCCAAATATGTAAAAGCAAAAGACAGTCATGGATAACCCTTATAATAAGCAAATTATTAGTACTAATGGTCAGGGCATTAGTAGTCCATATGCTAAATTGTATGCTATGTTGTTTATTTTTAAAATGTAGAGTGAATTAATTATTTGTATTACCATTAATAGAGGTTTGTCAAGTATACTAAAAATGCTATAGAAGGAATAGCTAAACAATTAGATGCTACTAGCCAGATGACATGGGAAAATAGATTAGCTATACAAGGATTAACAACCTAGCAAATGAACTCACTGAAAATTCAGGAATAAATGATCCCCTCACTAATCTAATGAACAATGGTTTAGTAAGTGAAGGAAATAATGGCATCTGTCTTGACGTCTCTTATCATTGTTATTGGAATGATGGTTTTGGTAGGAGGCTGTATAAATCTTTGATATGAAGATTAGTCCAGGGAGAAGATCCAAGATGGCGACTGAGTGAACCGTCTTTTCACAAACGCCTTGATTTGGATCTAAATTTACCATTAAAAGATCTTTTCAACAGAAGGAAAAAAGCGAAATCTGAACCACAAACAAATAAAGAAGATCAAGAAAGCAGAGCGGGGACAAGAAAAGACGCCATCGCGCAGCGATCCGCGCTCCGCGCTCCGCGCGGACCCCCACCGGCCCTGCTCTGCCGGGGCAGGCAGCAGCCGGGCTCAGCGCCAAGGAGGTAGGCTGTGGAAGGGCAGGACCAGGAGCCTTGGGGGCCACCCAGACGCTGGGAACGGCGGGCCCCGGGACACAGCACCCCTGGCACCCTGCACCGCACCCAGGCGGAGATCAGAACCGTGGGGCATTCAGCGTGGACACCCGCAGGTCTGGGGTCTGTCCCGGCGCATCACCTCAGCGCGGAACTGTGACCGCCCAGAGTCTGAAGTGGGACGCAGCTCCTTGGCGGAGGCCTGGGCCTGAGGTGGGAGCGGAGGAGCTGAGCCCGGGAGGGGCAGGACGAGTCAGCGGGAGCCGGCGGGCTGTGAAGTGGCGGCCCACCATCCCCCCTGCTAGCCCTTCCCAACCAGCTACCCGCCATCTGACCAGACTATCACCAGCCTGCGCCCCTCAGCAACCCGGGAAGTCGAGCAGGCAGGTCAGCCTCCAGGGATGGAAAAGTGAGCCTGAAGCAGATCGGCCGGGAGCCCAGCCTCTTGACTAGGGGAAGAGAGGGAGTGCTTGAAGCCTGGGCGTGAACTTGGAGCACCTGGGTGGAGATCGGGAGATTTGGGGGACCCAGCGTGTGGCTGCCACCATCTTAGCCGCCAGCGCCCTTCAACCA
>PVLC010012158.1:0-45039 GCA_004027655.1 Graphiurus murinus | reverse complement strand
ACTATGGGATATGTACACAATGGAATTTTACTCAGCCATAAAGAAGAATAAAATCATGTTCTTTGCAGGGAAATGGATGCAACTGGAAAACATTATGTTAAGTGAGATTAGTCAGTCACAAAGAGTTAAGAAGCATATCTTCTCCCTAATATGTGGATGCTAGGGAGAAGATGGGGCATAGGAGGGTCTCCAGATGAAAAGGAGTGATCCTCGATAAACAACGCAGTTGATTTAATTGTAGTGGACACAGGGGGCAGAGGGACGCCCTAAAGCACAAGATGTTCTTACACAATCATATCAAGGTCACTCACCGAAGTGAACCTGAGGGGGAGGGAGGGGAAAGGGATTGGGGGGGGGGATTTGGGAAGGGGTCAAATGAGAATTGTGTGCAAATATGTTGTTAACAACTCTTACTTAACAAAGATGTATGCTATATTGCACAAATTACTACAATAAAAAAATTAAAAAAAAAACAATTAGAGGAGATTCAATTAAGGAAGCATACAGTTTTAATTCGCTTTTCTTGCTGAGTTTGCATTCCATGAAACCTATTGTGCCCATAACAAGGAGAGTTGGTGGACTCTGTGGAGCCAGCCATGACTCACCCCTAAAAGTCCACTCCATTCCAGGCTCCAAAGAATCAGTAGCCCTCTGATTACATCACCTGAGGTGCTGAGCCCAGCCCAGTCTACTGCCAGCAACTTAGATTTATGTATTTACTATACTGTAGTTCTTATCATAATTTTAGAATATGTTTTTACTTACAAAAAATGTTTGCTAGCCGGGCGTGGTGGCTCACACTTGTAATCCCAGCATTTGGGAGGCTGAGACCAGAGGATCCGGGTTCCTGGCCAGCCTCAGCTATCTAGTGAAGCACTCTGCAACTCAGTGAGACCCTGTTTCAAAATAAAGAATAAAAAATATGGCTGGGGGCATAGCTCGGAGGTAGAATGCCCCTGAATTCAATCCCCAGTACCGTAAAAAAAAAAAAAGAAAAAAAAAAAAGTTTGCTGTTAAACAGCATGCCACATTATGCCAGAAGCAGCATCATGCATCTCCTATTCACTGTGTCTCTTGATTGCATCACCTTTTTGTGCTTGATTTTACTTTTTTTTTTTTTGTGGTACTGGGGATTGAACTCAGGGGCATTCTACCTCTGAGCTATACCCCCAGCCCTATTTTTTATTCTTTATTTTGAAACCGAGTCTCACTGAGTTGCAGAGTGCCTCACTAGGTAGCTGAGGTTGGCCGCAAACCCGGATCCTCTGGTCTCAGCCTCCCGAATGCTGGGATTACAAGCGTGCACCACCACGCCCGGCTTGCTTGATTTTACTTCATGATGTTCTGCTCATTACTGCTCCTAAACATACAAAACTTATTATGCATGTTGCCAATAAGAGGTCATAACGTGACCCAGCTGGAAACAAAATTAAAAACAGTTAAATAGTATAAAGGTAGAAAATCAGTGATGGTTATAGTTCATCAAGCATTTCCTATGTCACAATAGCTATGATCTTGAAGAACAAAATTATAGAAGGTGTTACAGGATCTGCTTTATTGGAGGTGATGGCATTAACAAAAAATGAGAAGGGTCTATATCAGGTAAGAAGAAACTTAAAAACCTGGATTAAAGGCCAGCCACACAGATGTGTACCTTGCAGCACCATGAGGATTATGATCAAAGCAAAATTCTATTTGGGATATTGAAAAGCTAGACCTAAGATATTGAACTTAGAGCTAGTTTTGGTGGTTAAAATGGTTTAAAAATCATTATTCCTTTCATAATATGACAGTGAATCTGTAAGAGCTGACATGAAGCTTCTTAACGCATTATTGGAAACTCTAGATAAACCGATGGCGAATGAAATTACTTACCAGAGAAATCTTCAGTATGAAGACAGACCTTTTCTCTGGCTACTGCTACCTCTAATGGTGATTCCAAAAAGATGCTGATGCAATTCTGGGAGGATTACAACATCCATCATTGCATCAAGAACCTTGCTTAGGATTGAGGTGATGCCAACAAACAGGGCATAAATAGCTTCCAGAAGAAAGCATACAAGAAGTTTGTCTATGACTTCAAAGGAGTTGCCAGGGATCCAGAAAATCAGCAGGGCTGTAGCTGAGATCATGGCAGTTTTAACCTGGGAGTGAGCGATAATGAGAAATTCCTAGAGGCAGTGCCTGAGGAACCAACTAGTGGAGAGGGGTTAGAACCCTAACAGAAGCAGAGTTGAAGAAGAGTCAAGGAAACTGAAAAATGCAAGAGAAAAACAAAAGAGACACCCTAAGAAAATTCACATAAATGTGAGTATGATAAAAGAACTAAGTGGAAAGGAGATTTTTTTAAATAAAATAAGAAAAGTGCAACTTTAATATAGAAACCTGTGGCAAACTTTCCCAATACCCCTACTCCAGAAGCCTGGCTTATCACTCCTACTTTCAACCCAGTCAGGCCTAATAGTCCCAAATTTCTCAGGGATTTACAAATCTTTACTGATTACCCTGAATACTGTTAGCCACAGCACCCATGAATGACTTAAACAAAAGAATAATCTTCTTGGGCACTGTTAGCCATTCCATAAGATAGTGACATAATGATTGCCTCATAGGACCATCAAAATGGTCCCTAAATTATCTCATAACTACTGGACTGATGTCATATGCACATACCTCTTCCTACCTACTGCTCTTCATGAAAGTCTCCTTTAAAGAGAGGCTAAGAACCCCCCAATGAATGGCTCACTCTAGAGATGGCTCACATGCTCCCTTGAATGTGTATGTTTTGCTTTCTTAAATAATTTTTTCTTTGTTTATGACTGGTGTATCCTGAAACCCTACCAGTCCTGAGTAGTGTTTTCTCCCCTCCTGGGAACTCTCTTCTGGACCTTTTAGGGAATCAACCTTTGTGTGTGTGTGTGTGTGTGTGTGTGTGTGTGTGTGTGTGTGTGTGTGTGTATTACTAGGGATTAAAATCAGGACCTCACACACTCATGCATGCACATGCTAGCTAGGCAAGTGTGAATGATATATATTTTTCTATAAATTTGCTATAGCCTATTTGAGTTTTTATAGTCAAAGTAGCTTTTTTAAATTGTCAATATGTAGTGAGTTTTGTCTGTTTATTTTGTAAACAGCTCTGGTGATCTTAGTCTTTTAACTGGTGTATTTATATCATTCAAATTCAAAGTGATTATTGTATAGCGTGAGAACCATCCATCATGTTTGTAACTATTTGTTATTCATTATATTTGGTTTTTATTTCCTCTGTTCTTATGTTTTCTTTCCTTTCAGGAATCAAATATTTATTTTATTTTATTTAACTTTATCTCATCTGGTAGAAAACATGTCAATTATGCTGATTTCTAATGCGTATTTTTAGTGTTTGCCCTAGAATTTACAACATATACTTTTAAACAAACTAAGTTTACCTACAAGTAACACTATACTTCTATACTATTTCACACGTAGTTCATCCTAATGAAGCCTCCTAAGTGTTCCTCTCCTTTCTTTTCCATTTCATTTATCCACATCCTCTTTCCACCAATGCATTAGTCATTCTATTGCTTGAAAACTTCAAGTATATTTATTTGTTTCTTTATCTCTTTCTTCTTGTTCTTGTGTTACCATAATATGTATATCATATGTTTCTACGTTGTCTCATTATCCTTGGCTGTTTTGCAATTTTTCTTTTACATCTCATTTTTGGACAGTTTTGATAAATCAATCAAAAAGCTCACAATTTCTTTTCTGAGTTTTGTTGAATCCACTAATCCTTCTGGGGTAACCTTCATTTCTGTTACTGTATTTTTTCATTCTTTCACATTTGTTTCTACTCTTATAGTTTACATTTCTCTGATTCTATCACTCATCTCCTTTTCTATGTCATTTACTTTTAATATTACGGTCTTCAGCATATTGATCAGTTTATTTAAATTTCATGTATACTAATCCATCTATGATATTTGATTCTGATTCAGAACATTGCTTTATCTATTAAGAATGTATTTTCTTCTTGTATTAGGCATAATTTATGAATTTTAATTTTTCACACTTCACATCACCCTCCCTGAACCCCCATGGTGGTAAATTTTTCTTGATTGTGGATTTTATGCATTGAATAAGAACAATTGAGTTAAAGAGGTCTTTATTATAAGGAATTCTATTGATCTGGCTAAATGTTTAGATTTTTAATGTGTGCTATTTTTCAGACTGCTTAAATTATTTCTAGCATTTTTATTTTTAAATTGTCTCAGTGTTTCCTCTATTACTCTTTCTCAGAGAGAACAGGTTTCTTGGAAAGTTTTCAGTATACATCCTTTTGAATATATTTCATTGAAGTCCTGCTGGTTTGATGGTACAATGTGAGAAAAGAGGCCATTCTATAATCTTATGATTGAATATTTATTAACATATCTTATCAAGAATTTTTTACTGCTGTTTCCTGCTCAAATTTTTCTCCGGTTGTATACATTTTTCACTTTCTCCCTACTCTGTTCTTTGGAACATTCTTTATCTATTTCCTTGAAGCCCTGACCTTTGTTGTCTATGGCTCTCCTCTCTACTTTAGATGAGACAAGAGTCTGGAGTAGCCTAGTGTGTCCTGGAGAGGGAAAAAAAGTTTTTCCCCCAGTTGATGTAAAGTTTTAGATTTGTGCTCTGGATTTTTTTTTTTTTACTTTTGTCTTGTGTCCTGGGGAATATATATTATTTTTTACCTGGAAGACTCCAGGTATTTTCCACAATTCTTCCCCTTTCATTTAGAATGGAGAAGAAACATTTCTTTCATGTAGAAGTAAGCCTTCTTCTGGAGTGAAAAGCTCGTGAGATTCATGAAGGGAAACCAGAAAAGTATAGGGAACTTGGGAACTTTCTCACCCTGTTCCTAGTGGTCTCTCACTCATATGCCTGTCTAAACTCAGCCTCTAAAAATCATATGCAAAAAAATCATTTAAATGCTTTTACTTTTATAACTATTGAAGTTTTTGCTCCAGGTAAGATTTTGGTGGACTAAATGTTTCTGGCTATGTGTCTCTTCCTAGGTTTAAGATGAGTTTGGGATGACTCCCAAACTCTTTATATATCAGAAATAAAATCTTTAGTAAGAAAATCTAATAAAAGGATTTATGCAAAGCAATTTTCTCTTTCTCTCTCTCTCTCTCTCTCTCTCTCTCTCTCTCTCTCTCTCTCTCTCTCTCTCTGTCTCTCTCTCTCTCTTTGTAGTACTAGGGATTGAACCCAGGGGCATTGTACCTCTGAGTTACACCCCCAGCCCTATTTTTATTTTTTATTTTGAAACAGGGTCTCACTAAGCTATGGAGGACCTTACTAAGTACCTGAGGCTAGACACAAAACTGCCATCCTCCTGTCTCAGCTTCCCAAGTACTGGGATTACAAGCTTGTGCCACCACGCCTGGCTTGCAAGTAGCTACCATTGTCTCTAAAATGCAGAACAAAAATAGTAATAGTAATAAATGTCTACCAAATTAAGTGGAATACAAAAAGAGCTGAATAATGCTCCTGCCTCAACACATTTCATTCTGGAGGAGAGACAAATGGAGAATAATTCTATTTTAATAGATCACCAAATCTGTTAAAGATCTTCCCATTGATCTTCCCAACATTGAAGTGTTTTTATAATTAGATGTATAAGTAAAACACATATTCAAGTATAAAGAAGAAAGTATTACTTCTAGTCAATAAAAGGCTGAGAGTCCATTAGGGAAGTTAAATTTGACCCATTTTTGAGAGATATAAGAGAGCAGTTGCTGCAACAAAGAAAATCTATTCAAGAGAAAGGAAAGAGAAATAAATTACTGAGATGCTCAAGTAACATATATAAACAATAGAATATATTTTCCCAGTGAATTTTAACTTTAATTATTTAGACCCAGAAGTTTTAGAGAACAATGATAAATACTTAAAATTTAAAAAAAAGTTACTTTGAAAATGACCCTGATATTCAAAACCTGTAATAGGCACAAATTTAATTTATTAATAAAAGTGAAATACTCTGCTATGTAAACTAAGAAATTATTTTTATTAACTGACAAAGACTATACCCTTGAGACCCCATGTTTAAGAACAGTTATACAATAGTCACAAGATAGAACATTTTCCTGATAGGGAAATCTTGGAGAATTTTTGAGGCATAAACTCCTACTACTTCAATTTGCACTAGAATTCATTCAGGAGTTGAATAATTAGACTTGCTAGCCACACACACTGTCTTCTTGACCACACTTTAATTAGGCTTCCCTGTGCCCACTTCTGAACTAGGTCTCAACCTTGGCCTATAAGATTTGCTGCTCTCATCTTCCCTTAAATGACTGCCTGAGAAAGCTGGTGCTTCCAAGTGTATTTACTGTTTGTTTCAGCCAAAGCTTGACTAGGTAGGGATCCTTGACCTCACTTTTCTTAGAATAATTTACTTTAAAACATTGTCCGCTTGAGGTATATCTTCCACTACCCAGAATTGTTTCTTCAAGGACTTTAGAGCATTCCCTTTGAAATGCAAGCTACTTTTCAGGGAGGGATTTTCTTCTTTCTTTTCCAGTCTCTAGAAGACACTAAGAGCCTAATTTCCTTGTGTGCTTTTTCCCAATTGCAAAAACTACCTCTTTTGCTGAAGCTATGAGAAGTTTATGGCTCCTCCAGGTAAGTGCCAAGAAGCAAGCTCGGATGGCCAGATCTAATTGACCCACCCCCTTCCCACATTTTGTCATTTTCCAATTCCCTTTCTGTTCTTGATCTCACCCTTTTTGGTCCGCCTACCTACTCCCTTTCTTCTTCTCTAAAATTCTCAGGTACTTTTGCAGGGGCCTTAGTTGAGTTCAGTTATGTAAAGTATCTTTCACCTACTGCAATAGTATTAAGAAATATTTGCCTTACTGCCTTTGCCCATGTTCAGCTTTGACACTGAATGCTAAATAAGTAGATACATGCCAAAAAAAGATACATAAAACCCAAGATGCATGATGCAAAAGAACATGAAAGTAAAATTAACCTCTGACAATATGCAGCTTCTGAGGTTCTAATGTTCAGTAAGCTTCTCAGAAGAATCCAGGCAACCAGTATCTAACACAGAAAGAAGGAAGGTGGTAGCTATGGCCTTTAGCTACCAAAGCCAGCAAGAACATAGCTGGAGTCATAGTCACAGCCCAGACCACTAATACTAAAGCTAAGACCACTGCAATAATTACTACAGTAACTCATCATGCCATGGGTTGTAGATTTCATTTGATAGTGAAACAAATGTCCTGAGAATCAAAAGTACAATGAATCAAGAGTACAAAGCTATTTTTGTAAGTGTAGAACCTTAAACATAAAATGTAAAACACAAGATCATATTATGGTTACTACAATCAATCATAATTGTGTCTTTATATTCCTTATTTACCAGTGAAGTAAGCTCCATTTGCTATAGTAATTTCTTTGATTCACTGAAGTACTGCAAAAATGCTTGCTACTGAATTGGTTGAAAATCTTAAAATCTTCTTAGATCAATGAGCAACACTCCTATAATCATACCTAATTTCTCTGTTCTCAAAAACAATCACACTGATACTGAAATATCCCTTCTTGAATGCATGTTTGAATTACTTTTGAAAACCAATTCCAGCTCATGAAAATGCAAAGGGCTCACACAGTTGAGTGAGCGATAGGTTAAGGATAGCATTGTTTGAGATTCAGGAATAAGAAGGAAGTTCTGAGGAAGCCAAACATGAAGTAAACTCAATAGCCAGCCACATTGTCCAAAGTGGATTAAGAACAAGAACTGGAAAATATGGCTCTGATAATTTTCCTAACAAGAAGATAGTAGTAACCACACAGCTAGGAAACATGGGAATATAGTTTGATTTGGAACACAGGCAGGGAAATTAATATGTGGAAATGTCTTTGGCTTTCACCCTATCTCTCCCCACCCCCCCTTCCCAATATATGGCATTGAGATTGCCATTGTATTCATATACATATATTATATATATGCATTGTATTCATATACATGTGTATATATATTATATACATTATATTATATGTATATATTATATATTATATGTATATATTATATGTATTATATGTATATATATTATATATGTATATAATATAATATATAGTATATATATATATTATATTATATACATATATATAGCCATGGAAATGTTTCCTTTGTTAATTTTCCCTCTCTCCTCTGCTAGACCACCTCCATCACTCCACTGAGGTTTCTTCTGAATTATTTTGAGTCCCTCTGGTATCCCAGTTACCCCTTAGGTTCCATATATTAAAGGAGAGATGACCTTTAGGGAGATGACCTTAGTCATCTTCCTGTCCCTGAAACATTATTAACATGCAGCTTATTGGCTTATATACTCTGATAATTCTAGACATGGTCTATAATAAATGCTTTTTATAAATGTAAAATCTTGAGATCATAGCCAGGCACATGCCTATAATCCCAGTACTAGAGAGGCTGAAAACAAGAGGATTGCAGATTAAAGCCCAGCATCTCTGTAACTGAATAATCTCACTTAATCTTCTCCAGGTCCATCCATTTTCCTGGAAATGACATAATTTTTTTCTTTTTTATTGCTTAGTAGAATTCCATTGTGTGTATATCCCACAGTTTTCTAAACTACTCATTTGTTGATGGGCACCTAGTTCTATGAGTTCTGTGTCTATGAATGTTACTATCACTGATGTGAGATTATGATGCACAATTTTTTTTTAAAGTACAAAAAATAAAAAAGAGAAAATGATTTTGGCTTCTCAGAAGATATACAGCACCAGAGTATTCTGAAGACAGAGCAATTATCTTGTTCTATTCATATAAGTTTTGTACAGCTTGATAAATTATAAGAAAAATATGATGGCACCAGAAAGACTGTACCCCTTATAGCACTGGAGATTCTTAATAACTCATAACTGATATAAAAATAGAACAGGTGTTATGTAGAACATTTAGTACTGTGGTGAAATATCTCCATTATAATTCAGTTCAAACTGAATAATTTTCAGTTTTGAAGGATATAAAAATTCACAGGAAAGCATGAACTGAGCAAAATCCATCACCTGAAAGATTTATGATCCCAATGCATCAGAGAGCACTGTGCATAGGAAACATAATGGGAAGTAAATAGTCCCATGGGGGGAAATTCTTCAATACAGAGAGATTAATAAGATATTATAAAACTTGAAAATCAATTGTGTAAAGATGAATGAAAAAATAAACTCAAGGTTCTTGTATTGTTTGTTTTTAATTTAATTTAATTTATTTTGTGTGTGTGTCTATGTGTGTGTGTGTGTGTGTGTGTGTGTGTGTGTGTGTTTAGTACTAGGAATTGAGCCCAGGGGAATTCTACCTGAAAGCTACACCTCAATCCCTATTTTATTTTGAAATGGTGTGTCATTAAGTTACTGTATGCTGGGCTTTAATCTGCAATCCTCTTGTCTCAGCCTCTCTAGTACTGGGATTATAGGCATGCGCCTGGCTATGAGTGCAAGATTTTACATTTATAAAAAGCATTTATTATAGACCATGTCTAGAATTATGAGAGTATATAAGCCAATAAACTGCATATTAATGTTTCAGGGACAGGAAGATGACTAAGAGATGAAATGCTGCAAAGAAACTCAGGTCTCCACTGATTCAGAGAAGACATTCTACATTGTGATTTCTTCAGTGCCCTCTTAAAAATTTCACTAATGATTTTGAAATGAATTAAATCATAAAAGATTATTAAACAAGTGATGAGTGAGTAGTAGGAAAAAAAATCCCCAAAGGATCCAGAAGATCATATTCTTCCATGGATACAGAGGTGGAAGTAGCCATAGTCTCTAAGCCATACCTAGAGCCACAATTTCCAATGAGATAAAAGTAGTCATAGCTGGAACCACAGTTCAGGCCCCTGAAGCCACCAAGACCATAGCCACGGCCACTGTAGAAGCTGCCATGATGGTACCTCATTGTGTCAGGGGTTGAGGGTGGGATTTGATGTTAATGTTAAAGGTGCATTTTCTAAAGGTTATTATCACCATCTGCAACTGGAGTTTTTACTTCATTAGTAGAGGTCTGACAAGCCAACCACACAATGAGCTTCCTTCTTTTTGAAAACCTGTCTTTGGTAGAAATTAGTACTATTGAGCCACTTTTACTATTATGGGCATATCTGATGTGCATCAATATGATGTTTTCTAAATTTAGTTCAATTTTAATTTCTCAGGAGCAAGTTTTGTATTGAATACTTATTTTCATATCTTTAAAGATTTTGTTTCCATAAATTTCTGCAGCTGGATCTTAAGAACCAGATTCCTTACTTAAAAGAGGCTGATAAATTTTATACTTCCAATGGTATCTTCACTTTGTCTCAGATGAGATTTTCCTCAAATACGTGACTTACTTCTTATTTATTAATAAACATATTAGTGTAAATTTATTGACTAATCTAAAATAAGAAAATTAATTTGATACCATGGAAACACACATTTTTCAGAAGGATTTTCTGCCTTATTTGCATGTTAGCTTGATGACCTAAGCACCTTATTTAAACAGATAATAGTCAAGTCTTTTATATAAAGTAACACAAGCCTATATTTTCAAGTTCTTCCTACCACAATTTAAGATAAATAATTACTCTATTTAGGTGAGTCCTCTTCAATATTTTTTTATCAAATTGCATTTTAATTTTGATCTTTTTCTCAGATTTCTTCTTACTCTGAATTGACTGCCTGTTCTCCTTAGAGTTTCTTTAACCTTTCTAGTCCACACGTATCTATTACCATGCTCCTCATCTTTTAAATTGGCATTACCTCTAGAAGAATTCTTTTTTTCCATTTTTGACCTGGTTTCTTGAACTGACTCAAACACAATTTTAAGGGAAAGCACCTTATCTTTATATTCTTGAGACCTAATGTGATTACCTTGAAGAAGTAAAATACACATCTGTTGAATTTTTAACTTCTTTGCAGAAACACCAACTTAAGATTTTTTTGAACTGTTTCCTAGATAGAAAATTAAGCAAATTCATATTTTATATTTAAAGTTGCAAAATACAGATTCACAAAAAACGTCAATAAAATATAAATATAAATGTTTTTTCATTTGAAAGAGACTATGATAGGCCTTTGGGCAGAAAGAAGACAAGTGACAAAAATATAAATGACTACATATTGGACTTTATTTTTTATCATTTAAGAGTAATTTTTATTTTTATTTATTTTCAATACAGTTTTGTCGTGCAATGTAGTATTGCATCATGGTGAAGTTCAGAGTGATCGGGACATACATGCACAGGGCACTTGATAGGCTTCTCCTAACTCCCTCCTTACTCCTTCCCCTTCCCAGTGCATGTACATGATATTATGCTAAGTGAGATTAGTCATCAATGAGATACTCTCCCTAATATGTGGAAGTTAGGGAGAAAGCGGGCCTTAAGAGAGACTCTAGATAAATAGAAACCTTAGATGAGCAAAGAGCTGACTTAACTGAAGGTGATCGGACAGGGTGGGAAAAGGGAAACACCCTAATGCACAGGATGTACATTCACAAGCATATCAAAGTCAGTCGCTAAACCAAACATGAGAAGGAGGGAGGGGAGATGGAATGGGGCCCAAATTGGGGAAGGGTAAAATGAAATATGTGTGCATGTATACCTCTATCAGCTTGTACCTAACAAAGATGTATGATTACAATGCACCAAAAAGTATTTAAAAAATAAAATAAAGTTCAAGTTTTACTATAAGAAAATAAAATAAATGAAGTGGTAGAGAGAAAAGCAAAATGATAGGACTTGATACTCATTTTTAAGAACGATTAATAGTAATTAGCTAGTATAGAAGCTGCAATATTCTGCAAAATAATTCTGCAGGCGTATAATGAGTTGCATCCAGAAGAAAACATAGGATTGTTACAAAGTAAAAAGAGACTAAGAGGCTCCATGAGGAAAAAATGATTTCCTAGTTTACCATTTGGGCAAACATAAGTGGTTATGTCTTCAATTATCCAAACATTGTGGCTGTTGCCTAGAGTTTAAATAAGAAATATTTGGTGTTTGGCAAGTATTATTGGCTTTAATCAAGTGGGCCATGTATTATTTCTTTTGTATTTATTTATAATAATTGGTGCATTGTAATCACACGTCTTTGTTAGGTACAAGCTGATAAAGGCATATATGCACACATTTATCATTTAACCCTTTCCCCAATTCCTTCCCCACTCCCTCGCCCTCCCTCCTTCTCAACTTCAGTTTCAGTGATTTACCTTGATATATTTGTGAAAGTACATCATGTGCATTAGGATGTCTTCCCCCCCCCCCATCCATCCCCGTCAGTTAAGTCAATTTCTTTGCTCATCTAGGGTTTCTCCTTTTTCATCTGGAGACCCTCATATGCCCCTTCTTCTCCCTAGTATCCACATATCAGGGAGAACATATGCTTTTTAACTCTTTGTGATTGACTAATCTCACTTAACATAATGTTTTCCAGTTGCATCCATTTCCCTGCAAAATAACATGATTTTGTTCTTTATGGCTGAGTAATATTCCATTGTGTATATGTCCCATAGCTTTGTAATCCATTCATCTGTCAATGGTCATCTTGGCTGTTTCCATAGTTTGGCAATTGTGAATTGTGCAGCTATAAACATAGATACACATGTGTCAGTCTGATAGTTTGGTTTCCATTCTTTTAGGTAGATACCCAGAAGTGGTATTCCTGGATCATATGATAGGTTTGCTCCAATTTGTCTGAGGATCCTCCATACTGTTTGCTCATTTTTTGATTGGGTTATTTGTTTTCTTAGCTGTGATTTTATTGAGTTCTCTGTATATCCTAGATATTAGACCTCTATCAGAAGAGTAGCTGGCAAATATTTTCTCCCACTCTGTGGGCTCTCTGTTGAGGTTCTTGATAGTTTCCTTTGCTGCACAGAAGCTCTTCAGTTTAATGCAATCCCATTTATTGATCTTCCTTTGAGTTGCTTGTGCTTTTGGGTCTTGTTATCAGAAAATTAATATTATAGGAGTATATATTTTCTGTGCAATCTGGGTTGTACGGAGGATTTCTGAGAGTGAGGAGAGTACTTGGAAGGCTTTTAGCAATGTCCTACTATAAAATAAAGTATGAAAATGGACTAAAAGGATGAATACAAGGAAATCAGTAGCATTTGTATAGATTTGTAAAAGTTAAAAGTTGTAGGTATTTTTTCTGTACTTGAAAGTAACTTGGTTTATCCTTTTAGGTCAATGTTATAATAAAAAACAATAAAATGAGCAGTATAAGGTTCTAAGGTTTCTCATTACTTTCTGCACATGTTTAAATATCTAGTATTAGGTCCATTTCTTCACATTTGTAATCTGCCAACAACAAACTGTAATGGGATTGACTATAATGGAAACAGAAGTAAGGCTACACCAATGGCAAATTAGTTGTGGTAATTCTTTTTTTTTTTTCCACTACTGGAGATGGAACCTGGGGGTATTCTACCTTCAAGCTATAGCCCCAGCCCTATTTTTTATTCTTTATTTTGAAACAGGGTCTCACTAAGTAGCTGAGGCTGGTCACGAACCCGTATCCTCCAGTCTCAGCCTCCCAAATGCTGGGATTACAAGTGTGCCACCACACCCAGCTAGTTGTAGTAATTCTTAAGCACATGATGTACTTACACAATCATATCAAGGTCACTCACTGAACTGAACCTGAGGGGGAGGGAGGGCGAGGGAGCAGGGTGGGAATTGGAGAAGGGGTCAAATGAGAATTGTGTGCAAATATGTTGTTAACAACTTGTACTTAACAAAGATGTATGCTATATTGCACGAATTACTACAATAAAAAATAAATTTAAAAAAGAGTCATTTATATTTCTATCACTCTATAACTCAGGATGATGCGTAATTAAAATGCATCAATAAAAGTAAAATAAAGAAAGAAAAGAAAAAAGAATTATGTGAAAATAAATATTTTAGTATTCAAACTAGTTTAGGAAACCTCTTTTACTCTTGTTCTCTGTTTTTGGAATCAGTTATTCTGGCTGGGCATGGTAGCATCTGCTTGTAATCCCAGTGACTTGGGAAGCTGAGACAGGAAGATTGGCAATTTCATTTGAGTCTAAGCAAATTAGAGAGAACCTGTCTCAAAATAAAAAATAAAAAGGGCTGGAGGTATAGCTCAGGAGTACAGCACTCCTGAGTTCCAGCCCCAATACCATAAGGAACAGAAACAATTTTTATGTTCAGTAAGTCAGTTTTGAAGCTATTTCTTGGAAACCATAATAATATATAAATAGGAATTAAATTGAAATTCTATAATATGAACATGTTACTCAAATAAAATATTACCCACAAAGTGTTTTAATTTGGTAACCAAAGTGGTAAATATATTCGAATAGTCTGAAATCTTTCATTAATTACCTACCAACCAGAATTCTTTGTATTCTCTGTAAGTCATATGATCAGTTTCTTGAAATACATCTCCTAAAATTCACTTTCTTTGTATCCCAAATTCTAATCCTGAATATGGAGTTTACATTGGGTCTCTTTGAAAATTGTCAGGATTACTAAAGTAACCCATGATTAGGCCTTCAGGTTTTTTTCTTTAAATAATTCTTTTTCTGTGCCATTCTTTCTTTAACACACTACAAAATGAAATTAAAATATTTTGTTATTGTTCTGATTATTTAAGGATGCCCATGTGATATAGTTAACAAGAAAATCCAAACTCATTTGTAAGCTCAATTTCTTCCTTGTTCTACTTAAAATATTCTTATTTTTCATAACAATGCACACACTGCTCTCTTTTTTGAATATTGATTTCTCTAATTAGTATACTTTCTAATATATTTGTAATATAATTTTACATTTTAAGTGGCATTATTTTAATAAATTCTTTGACATCTAGAATCCTTGCAATAAACTAACATATTTAACCATTCACTAACATTGTGCTTACAGAAATACTGGCTAATATGGAAAAGTGGATACTACAATATAAAAAGAGCACTCAGGAGCCTGTCATTTATTTTTAAGAATTATAAAGGTTGGCAAATTGTATTTCAAATGAGTTTTAGAAGAATTTTTAGAAATATTAATAATTTTCTACAATTCAAATTATAATATTTAACATTCCTTGACAGGTTCAATTTAGTTCAATTTAAGTGACCAAACACTAAATGATTGATTGAATAAAGGCTCTTAGTTTTAGCTTGAACCAGAGAGACTCAAATAATTCCTCAGTTCTCAAAAGGATAAGAAATTCACACAAAGTGTTAGTTCGTGAACAAATTACAAAAGAATTTCTGAGAATTACTTGAGAACCACAAAGATTTCTGTCACCAAATTAAGTGATAGCTGTGCTGAGAATCACTTCATTTATCACTAAAGCTGAAGGACAGGCATCAGCAGATGTCAAAATACAGGTTGGAAGTCAATAATCACACTCAGGTTTGAGGGAAGACTACAAGAAAAACACCTGAAATACAATCCCTTCTAAGGCACAAGTAAAGGATAATTACCAATACTCAATCTGAGTTGGAAAAAAAAAAGTAAAAACTCATTCACCAACAACTCTCAATATTCTTAATGTGTAAAGAAAAGTACAGTTAAGTCAGAAAAGTTAAGTGATACATGTCAACATGATAAAACCGTGAAGGGTCATTGAGCATAGAGAGAAAGCTTATTCTCTGATTCTCCAACTCATTAACAAAAAACAGAATCTGGTGGGGCACTCTGGAGGGCATCAGGAGCGGTATTCAAGCCCTGTGTCTCCTTGTCATTGTGTCATGAGAAGGGACCTGGTGAGCTATTTCCTGTTTCTCTTTCTTATAAAACACATAAAATAACCATATTTAAAGGAGAAATGTGATAAAAAAAAATGTTTTCTTTCCTGAAGTCAGAATAGATGCTGCACTAAACTGGTAATAACGTGGCCCAAATCTATATACTCATAATAGTTAAGGATGTCTAAATATGTTTAGTGTTCTAAAATGTAAAATCAATAAGAGAGAAAAGCCTGGATATATACCACACGAAAAGAAGGAGTTGCTGGCTAGAAGTATATAAGTTTACATAGAAAATTGTAGATAGTTCTATGAAGAAAATATTTATCAAATACACATATTATTAAACAGGCCAAAATTACAAATGAAAAGTCTTAAGTGGAAAAATACAAGTGAAACAATATTAAGAATCTTCAGAGGATTTATTGGATAAACATGCCAAGAGATACCACAGGAAATATAAAGAAGAAATCTTCATGTCCACTGAACAGCAGGGTGATGAGAGCCAGTTTCAGGGAAGGATTCTGGATCAGATAATGGATCACTACATATGGCAAGGTGTTCAGTAAAATCCAGAGGAATAGTATCCTCCATAGAAAGAGGGACGGAAGTAGCCATAGCCATAGCCACCATAGCCACCAAGACCGTAGATGGAACCATAGCCATAGCCCAGGCCTCTGAAGCCACCAAGGCCATAGCCAAGCCCGCCGTAGTAGTTGCCGTAGTAGTAGCTCATTGTGTCAGGGGCTGAGGATCGGGTTTGCTCTCGAAGGTGAGTGTCCTGCGAATGAGTGTCACCCTCTGCACCTGGGCTTTTATACTTTTTCAGTGCAGGCGTGGCAAACCACAACAAAGTAGTGCCATTCTCTTTGGTGAAAAATGGTACGATTACACCATACTTTACATATCAAGGATAGTTTTAAAGATAAATGAAGACATTGTTTCTTTGAACTTAGTTATATTTTCATTGTTCAGAGCCACGCTTTTTATTGAATAATTATGTCTTCCAAACTTATGTTCCCATGACTCTACCTCTCCTTCTTAGGAATCAGACTCCTAGTTAGTTCAAACAGTCTGAGATTTCCAGCATTGGCAATGGTATCTCTATTTTGCCTATGACTGGGTTTCCCTCAAAGATATAGTCTTCTCTCCTATTTCAACAAAGAATGTAGTGTAAAATTCTTAATACTAAATGACTAATGACTGGAATTGATTTCAGAACATGGGAAGGCTTTTTTTTTTTTTTTTTTTTTTTTCTGTGTGTGTGCGTGTGTGGTACTAGGGATTGAACTCAAGGGCATTCTACCTCTGAGCTATACCCTCTGCCCTATTTTTTATTCTTTATTTTGAAACAGGGTCTCACTAAGTTGCAGAGTGCCTCACCAGCTAGCTGAGGCTGGCTGCAAACCCAGATCCTCTGGTCTCAGCCTCCCAAATGCTGGGATTACAAGCATGCGCTACCACGCCCAGCTGGAAGGCATGTTTTCAGAATTAACATGTGAACAAATATTTTTGCTTTTACAATGTTTGCTTATTAGTGTGATACACTTTAAATATCATTTCTAAAATGGTTTTCATATTTTCTCATAAAGTAATCTAAGCCTTATTTTCAAGTTTCTTTCCGTAACAACACATGTGACCCATTCTACTTACATGAGACTTCTCAGTTTTTTTTTTCCCCTTAAAATTGGCTTTTCACTCTTAAGTTTTTTTACTCTTTCTCACTCTGAAATAACTTCTTCATGCTCTCCTTAAAACCTCCTTCAGCCTTCTAGTCCATGAATGACTACCAGAAAACTACTGTTCTTTTAAATTCACATCACCTCCTGCATAATTAGTTTTCTGTTGTTGTTTACATTTTTAATTGTTTACTCTTTGAAGGTATAGGTCATATCTTTATATTCCTAGTGTGACACCTTGTAGAACTAAAATACATATTCATTGATTGTTGAAACTTCTTTACAGAAACAGTAATTAAAAATTTTAAAGTGGCATTAGTGGAAAGGGATCTATAGACAAGAATGTTTTATAATGAAGAATTCTAAAATAGATCCACACAGTCAAGACCAATACAGATAATAACATATTCATACTGAGGTAAAAATGAGCTATGATAGACATCTAGACAAAAAAAAGATAGCTGATAAATATATAAATGATGAGTATATTAAATTTAAGCCCTACAAATGAATTTCTTTCACCAACTGGAGTATATTTCTTCATGTTCTACGTGCCTGTAGTATTTGGTACATGGGGATTCGTGTATATACAGTGATTTTGAGCAAATAGTTTAGGGTGGTATATAGAATAGTAAAATGGTGGGAAGTGACACAATTTCAAGAATGATTTGGAGAAATTGGCTGCTATGGAATCTATAATATCTTGCACAAAATATTCTCCATGTATAAAATGAACTGCAGCCAAAAGGCAGAAAGAAATTGTATAAAGCAAAACTAGGAGGGAGCTCAAACAAGGAATAAAAATTTTAGCTTATGATTGGAGAGTAATGTAGTCTAGTTGTGTTCTCAATGAACAAAATGTTGTAGTTGGAGTTGGGACATGAGTTTAAATAAGGAAGAGTTGTTGGTTGGAAATTACTCTGACTTATGACCAGGGTGGGCCACACATCTTATTCTTTTTTTTTTTTTTTTTTTTTTTTTGTGGTACTGGGGATTGAACTCAGGGGCATTCTACCTCCGAACTACACCCTCAGCCCTATTTTTTATTCTTTATTTTGAAACAAGGTCTCATTAAGTTGTGGAGTGCCTCACTAGGTAGCAGAGGCTGGCCATGAACCTGGATCCTCCAGTCTCAGCCTCCCAAATGCTGGAATTACAAGTGTGCGCCACCACACCCAGATCCACACATCTTGTTCTATGTTTTTGCTTGGAGGCAGTGACAGCAGAAAGGTAATATTTTAGGAATATGTATTTCCTGTGTTATGCGGATAGTATGGCAAATTCTAGAGAGTGAGGGGGCACTTGGAAAGCTTTTACAGTGATGTGTTAAAGACTGAAATAAGAAAGTAGACTGAAAAGGATGGACATGTAATATATTGTTAAATTAAGAAGTGTTTATACAGATTTCCATAAACAAGTATGAAATTCACAAACTGAAAGTGATACCTGTATCACTTTCCCTGTTTAAATATTATGTCTTATATCCCTTTAGATTCATCTTATTTAAAAAGAAAATGTTATCAGGCCTTAAGATTTCTTATTACTTCTTCCATAAATTTTAATAATTATCTTAAAGCCTCTTTATTCAGATTTCTAAACAGTCAATATTCAATTGAATGGGAAGTATCCTGGGAAGTAATCAGAATTAAGAAAACATCAATAGCAATTTAGGTAAAATTTAAAAGAAATATTCTGAAGAGAAATGTTTTGATGCTTAAACAAATTTTGTAAAGTTACTTAATTGAGATCAGCCAGTCTCAGCAAGTCAAAGATTGTATGTTTTATTTATTTTTTTCATATGGGAAAGGTATAAAGAAAATGTAAAACAAAAGGAACTTCAGATAAACAAGGAGAGACCAAGTATAGTCAAACATGATAAGGGAAAAGGAATGGGGAAGGGAGGAAAAATCATGTCATTTGCAGGGAAATGAATGGAACTGGAAAACATGCTAAGTGAGATTAGTCAGTCACACAAAGTAAAACATTGAATGTTCTTCCTAATATGGAAAAGCTAGGGAGAAAATGGGTCATAGGAGTGAGTCTAGTTAAAGAAGAAACCTTAGATGAGCAAAGAAGGTGACCTATCTGAAGGTGATGGGAGGGAGAGGTGAACATGGTGTACATTCACAAACATATCCAATTCGATCACTAAACCTAACAAGAGAAGAAGAGAGGGGGAGGGAATGGGGTGAGAATTGGGAAAGGGTTAAATGAGAGCTGTGTGCCTGTATGCCTCTACTGGCTTATACCTTATAAAGATGTATGATGAAATGAAGCAATAAAAATACAAAAATGAAAAAGAAAAGTTTAAATGATCCTATAGCTATATATGAAACTATCTCACCAACATTGACAATCAAGGAAGGAGGGGGAGTGTGGGGTGAGATGGGGAAGGAAATTCACTGAGTGTTGTGAGCGTGTACTTCAGTCACTTGGAATCTCGCTGTGATGTATAGTTACAATGCACAAATAAAAGTTTATAAAATGTACAAAAAATGCATATTAGCTGTGTGAAATACCAATTTCCAGGTAGTTACTTGGAAAATACAATTATGAAAAATATCATTTCATGACAAACATCAATTACACAATATTGTTACTTGACAAAGTGGAAATATAAATGTAAATAGTATGAAATAAAATTCTCATTAATTTTTTGCTGACATGTGTATCCATTTCTCTCTTCATCTAACAAAAGGCAGCAATTTCATTCAGGTCATCAGCACAGAAAACTTGATATTTCCCTGCATTCTTCTTTATCATTTTCACTTGAATAATCACACTGCACAATATCCTCAAAATATAGTCCCTTGAACCCACCTCCAATTCTAAACACCATACTAAGGCACATAATTTGAGTTGGGACTCCTTTGACAAGTGCCGGGATTACTGCAACAGAGCTTTATCAGGTTTACAGTTATTTTCTCTTAAACACATTTCTTCTTGCCACAACAGCTTTTACTATCTGCAATATATATTAAAATTTTATTGTTATTTTCTTGTTATTAAGCTAGATATATGTGTTATTTCAGGATAATAATTCAATATCAACCTTCTTTTTGAATTTCTTCTTTCTTCTATGCATAATATTTTCTTGTTTTTCCTAAAAATGCATACTGCCTTCTCCTTTGCTATGTTATTTCCTAATTTGTTTACATCCTTACATTTTTATAAGAGATGTGTGAAATATGATTCTATATGATACCATATCTCTATGTTCTTTAAATCCTATAGTTCTTGCCACAATTTATGAAAACCCTTGTAAACATGGAAAAATGTATCCTACTGTGTACAGGACCGCCATAAACCAGGCATTCATTTCAAAGAATTATGATGTCAAAGTCAATTGTATTCAAAACGATTTCAGGTAAATGCTTAAAACACAATTTTGCTCAGTCAGAAAATAGTGAACACAGAAAGTTCATGAACCCATCATTAAAAAACTAGTAAAAACTACTTGAGATTCATGAAGACGCCTATAAATCATTCTGCTAAATAAGTTAATATGGAAGTCACATCATGTATAACTAAAAGCTGATAATTGGGCATCTAATGATGCCAAGAACAGGAGCTAGAAGTCAATAACCAGTTTCAGATTTGAGGAAAAGACCCACATAAAACATCTGCAATACAATCCCTTTCAAGTTTTGAAAGCAAATCAGTTACCAGTAATCAACTAGATCTTGACACAAAGTGAAGAAACATTGACTCACAATCAATTCTTGATATTTTTAGTGTGTAAAGAAAAGCAAGATTAAGCTTGGAAATTAAATGATACATGTTAAGTTATAAAAATGCACAGATACACTGCATAAAGACAAAGCATATCCCCAGGCTCTCTATCTGCCACAGCTCCTTAATAGCTGGATCTTGAGCAAGGCTCAGTCTGCTGGAGTCCTGCAAGGCAGACGATTCCAAAAGAAGGAATGCGTGGCATATCCCACTTTGCATTATTATATTCTGGAAATTTTGGATGCTTTGGGTTTTACTTTTATATTAATTATAAAGGAAAACTTCTTAGAAATATGTGGAATGACAGATACTGATCTCTTAGCTGAAAAAAAAAAAAGCAGTGCCTCGAGACCACCCAATGCATTAACCTTTTACAAGCATTAGTCTAGAAACAGGCTTTGCTAGTTTATCTAAATAGCTACTACCTGGTCCCACCTGGAACCTTCTAACTTCCTGAGATAAGATATAACACTGCTTAACGGGGCTAAACAAAATTGTAAAGATTTTAACTAATGGAAAATAATTTTAATATACATGTTGTAACCTTAACTGGTTGAGGATAACCTTTGGAAAAACACGTCTGTAAAAATTCCTGTTTATATGCCTCATTGTAAAAAAAAAAGTATAAAACTTTGACTGACAAACAATAAAACAGATGCACTTCTTCACTGCATTTGGTGTGAGTGTATTCTTGCAACCTCACCTCAATCCACACCTATCAAGGGACCCCCACCCCCACTACCTAGAGGGCTGGACCCCGGCATCTATCTCTATTATAAAAATAGGGCGTGGGAGGGAACAGGGCCTGGATTCAAGTCCTGCGTGTCCTCAGTGTTTCATGAGAAAGCGCCTGGTGGGAGACAAACAGAATGCTGACTCAGTGGCAGGGCGTAGACCACTCTTTTTGTGAAAATCAGAAAGCAATCATATTTAAATGTCAAATATACTAAAACTATAATCTTTTCTGATATAGTACTGCGGTCAGAATATATTTTTTAAATTTTTGTCAATAATAGATTTCTGTGGACAAGTATAAAATTTGCAAGCTCTAGATATCATTTTCCCCTGCTTTATTGTAACGTGTTATATACCTCTAGGTCGACTTCATTTTTAAAAAACTAAAAAAATACCTGGGCATACTGCTGCACACCCATAAACCCAGTGCTTGGGAGGCGAAGTCACTGCATATTCCTTTGCTTTATCATCACTCAAAAAAATCAGTGGTCATGTCATTCTTGGGATATTTTACCTTCAACTGCCTTCATTTCTATTCCAAAATTCACACCTGAGCACAAACTTTGAGTTGAGATTCCTTTGTCAACTGCCAGGCTTCTGTAGCTGTATCTTCTCTGGCTATAAATGTTAGTTCTGTACACTTTTTAAAAATCTGTGCCACTAGGCCAGGAAGAGTGGTGGGGAAAAGGACAAAGTGATGTTAGAGTAAAGTCAAAGCACAGTTAGATAGAAGCAACACCTTCTAATGTTCTGGAGGCTAACAGGATGTCTTTTGTTTATTGTTTATCCATTTTGCATTTAATCATATTCTATGTATATTTTGAGGAGTTGGAAGCTTCCCACCACATAGAAGTGATACATGATTAAGGAGAGTAAAATGGTGATTAGCCTAATTTAATTATTACACATTGTATATATGTTTTGAATTCTCACCCTAAACCTCAGAAAAATGTACAACCACTCTGTGTCAAGTAAAATAATTAAGAACAAGAAACAAAACACCAAAAATTTTGGTAGAGAATCAGTATCTTTTTCTGAGTTACTTTTAATGATGGATTTTGGAGCATAAAAATAATACAATATAAAATTTAAAAAAACGTATTGCTACCAACTATATACACATGCTATATTCCGTATGGGAATCTAAAAATTATCTCTTAGTGCCAGTATCTTTTTTCTTTAATTATATTTTCTTCCTTTCCATAACAATGCACATGCTGTCCCTTCTTTTTCTATGTCTTCCTCTAATTTGTTTAAATTCTAGCATTTTTAGAATCCTCATATGAAGTATATTTCTATTTGATACATACTTCTATGTTCTTTAAATTTTATTGTCCTGTTTTCTAAAATTCTGCTTAAGGAAAAAATTCTGAATGCTAAAACATAGGTACTATGCTAGCATGGGCCACCAAAAAACAGTTATCAATTTTAAAAGATAAATCAAGGCCAAAATACATTTCAACACGGTCTTAGGTATGTTTTTAAACAGTTACTATTTATTTTCTACTAACCACTATTACTAAGAGTTCCTTGTCAGGTTGACTTTATTGCTATGTAAATAACTGTCATGTGATTTATTTCAGGGTCCTCTGTTTTAGCTTAATTCAGTGGGATATAGTCATTCAAATTCTCTTCAATTCACTATGCCATGAAAAAGTCAACACAAACTGTTTATTATGAATCCATTACAACAGAGCTCATTAGCTCGTTAGAATTACTTGTGATCCTTGAAGACTCCTGTACAGCATGCAATTAAGTAAAATTTATAATAGGCATCACATCCTTTATAACTTGGACCAAACGATATTCAAAGCAGAATTAGATGTCAATAACCAGTCTAAGATTTGAGGGAGGGATCCAAAAAAATCCATAAAACACAATCCATTTCAAGGCTTACATGGGGAGCAAATATCAATGTTAAACTTGTGGTTGGAAAAAAAAAATAGAGAAACCTTGTTTCCAAATAAATTCTTAATATTTTAGGTGGAAAGAATAATAGCACTAAACCTGAAAAGTTGAATAGTACTGGTTAAAAGAACAGCAAAGAAACATCAAATATGGATACAGACTTTTCCCAAGCCCTATACACTGCATATAAGAACAGAATGTGGCAAGGTGCTCTGGAGGGCTGCAGGAGCTTGGGTGGAGCCCTTATAACCCCGTCATTGTCTCATGAGAAGACACAGGCTGAGTAGCAAGGCATGCAAAGCAGTTCCTTGTTAAATGGAATAACAATTAAAGAAAACATTTAGTCTGACCCCAATATACCAGGAAAGGGAATATTTAGAGCACTACAAAATGTTCTAAATATTCTCTTTCCTGGTGTATTAGGGTCAGACTAAATGTTTTATTTTTAATTATTATATGGATGAAATGTGAAAATATTTATAAGAATAAGGGATGTTTAAATATGCATTGTTTTCTAAAATTTAAAAATAGTGATCAACACATGAGCATATACCACAAAAATGAAGTTGCTAAGAAAAAGTATAAATTTGCTTTTTAAAAAAAATGTTAATTGGCATACCATTCATATTTATGGGGTAAAATGTGATGTTTTGATTCATGAATACACAAAGAAATAATCAAGTCAGAATAAGCAGCATATTTATCAACTTAAAGTTTTATTATTTTTTTGGTACATAATTTCATGGAGGAAATGTGCTTCCATAACATATATTGTTTGATATGATGAAATTATCAATAAAAGTGCATTTAGGTGAAAAAACATACATTTGAAATGGTTTAGAATGTTTAGAAAGGGTGTTACTGCAATAAGATACTGAGAGATATCACAGAAAACATAAAGACGAAATCTTCATGTCCACTTCACAGCAGGGCAAGGAAAGCCAACTTGAGAGATGGAATCTTGATCTGAACACAGATCATTGCAGATGGCAAGGTGTGTTCAGTAAAATCCAGAGGAATAGTATCCTCCATAGAAAGAGGGACGGAAGTAGCCATAGCCATAGCCACCATAGCCACCAAGACCGTAGATGGAACCATAGCCATAGCCCAGGCCTCTGAAGCCACCAAGGCCATAGCCAAGGCCGCCGTAGTAGTTGCCATAGTAGTAGCTCATTGTGTCAGGGGCTGAGGATCGGGTTTGCTCTTGAAGTTGAGTGTCTTGAGAATGGATGTCACCCTCTGCACCTGGGCTTTTATACTTTTTCAGTGCAGACGTGGCAAACCACAACAAAGGAGCCTCATTCTCTTTGAAAATTCATTTTTGGTGAAAAACAGTATGATTACACCATACTTTACATATCAAGGATAGTTTTAAAGATAAATGAAAACATTGTTTCTTTGAATTTAGTTTTATTTTCATCACTCTGAGCCAGGCTTTTTTTTTTTTTTTTTTTGAATAATATTATCATGTCTTCCAAGCTTATGTTCCCATGACTCTACTTCTCCATCTTAGGAATCAGGCTCCTAGGTAGTTGAAACAGCCTGAGATTTCCAGAATTGACAGTGGTATCCCCATTTTACTACTGGCTGAGTTTCCCTCAAAGATATGGTCTTCTCTCCTGTATTAACAAAGAGTCTAGTGTAAAATTGTTAAATAAGCCTAAATGATTGGAAATAATTTCAGAACATGGGAAAGGATATTTCAGAATTAACATGTAAACATATATGTTTGCTTTTACAATGTTTGCTTATTAGTATGATACACTTTAAATATCTTTTTCTAAAATAGTTGTATAACTCTCAAAAAGTAACTCAAGTCTTATTTTCAATTTTCTTTCTGTAATAATGTGTGTAACACTCTACTTGGATTAGTCTTCTCAATTTTTTTCTTTAAAATTGGCTTTCTATGCTAAGCTTTTTCTCTTTCTCATTCTGATATAACTTCTTGCTGCTATTCTAAGAACTTTCTTTAGCCTTCTCATCCATGAATGCCTACTAGCATACTACTGACTTTTAAATTCACATTGCCTATTGCATGGTTTTTTGTCATTGTTTTCATTTTTTAACTAGTTACTTGAACACTTTGAGGGGAATGGGCTATATCTCTACGTTCCTCCTGTGACCCCTTGGAGAAGTAAAATATATACTTACTGAATGTTGAAACTTCTTTACAGAAACATCAAATTAAATTTTTAGATATGGCTTTTTTAGACTGGGATTTATAGAAAAGAATGGTTTGTACTGAAGAGTTCCAAAATAGATAATCATGATTAAAACTAATACAGATAATAAAATGTCTATAATAATGTAAAAAGGGCTGTGATAGATGTTTAGGCAGAAAGATGAAAGATGGAAAACTTGTAAATGACGATTCAATGAACTTTAAGTCCCACAAATTAATTGTTTTCACCAATGTAAGTATATCTCTTCATGCTGTATATATGTGAATGTTTTGGGGTTGTGTTCATTTCCTTGTTTTATTTTAGTATTATTTTTTATTGTACTGGGGATTGAATCCAGGGCATTCTATCTCTGAGCTACACCTGTAGCACTTTTTTACTTTTATTTTTTTTAAACAAGGTCTTGCTAAATTGCTGAGGGCTTCTCTAAATTGCTGAGTTTGGCCTGGAACTTCTGATCCTCCTGTATCAGCTTCCCAAGTACTGAAATTTCAAGCATCGCCATCACACCCATAGTACAGATGGTATTTGGTACATGTCACTGAATATACATACATATATAATATATAATTCATGTAGTATACAATACATGTACTATATATAATATATATGTATATTACATACATATATGGGGTATTTTTGCATTTAACTAGGACAATATATATAATAGTAAAAAGATACAAAGTGACACTGAATTTTAGAGTGATTTGGAGTAATTCACTATTATGGAAGTTGTAATATCTTGCAAAAAAACATCTCTATGTGTAAAATGAATTATGTTCAGAAGAGAGTAAAGGAATTTTATGATAAAAAGAGAAGAAGGAGCTCCATCAAGGAATGAGTTTTGGTTTATGATCAGAGAAGACTGTATGTAAGCAAGCTGTGTTCTCAGTCAGCAAAGCATTGAATTTGGGACAGGGAGTTTAAATAAGAAAGAGGTGTAGGTTGAAAATTACTCTGGCTATGACAGAGTGGGCCACACATCCTATTCTATGTTTCTGTTGTTGTGGCAATGACATCAGAAAAGTGATATTTAGGAATACACATTTTCTGTGTAGTGTGAATTATGTGGCAAATATTTTTAAGTGAGTGGAGCACTTGGAAGGATTTTAACAGCATTTCATTAAAAAAGGAAGTAAGAAGCTGGCCATAGTGGTACACACCTGTAATTCCTGTACTTGGAAGGCTGAAACAGGAGGTTCACAGGTTCAAAGACAGCCTCCAACTTAGTGAGACTTAGCAATATAGCAACACCTTGTTTCAAAACAAACAAACAAACAAAATTTTAAAAAATGGTTGAGGGTGTGTTTCAGACTTAAAGTGCCCCTGCTTTCTAACTCCAGTATCAAAAGATAAATGAAATAAAAATTACATGGAAAGAATGAATATATTCTTTATTGTTAAAGTCAGTAGCATTTGTGCAGATTTTTGTAAATAAGTATAAAATGTACTAGTTGCAAATATCATTTTCCCTGTTTAAATGTTATATGTTATATCCCTTTAGGTTAATATTATTTAAAAAAATTAAAACACAACCAGGAATGATGGTGCATGCTTGTAATTCCACAACTCGGGAGACTGAGTCAAGAGGATTGCAGGTTAAAGGCTAGCCTCAGCTACTTCGTGAGGCCCTCTACAACTTAGTGAGCCCCTGTTTCACAATAAAGAATAAAAATAGGACTGAGGGTGTAGCTCAGAGGTAGAATGCCTGTGGGTTCAATCCCTAGTATTCACACACACACACACACACACACACACACACACACACACAAAAATTTGAAACACACAGTATCAGATTCTAAGATTTCTTATTACTTCCTCCATATATTTCAATAATTATCACAAACTCCATTTCTTCAGATTTCTGAGCAGTCAATATTTAAGTGGAAGGGAAGTATACTGGGAAATAAGAAAACATCAATGGTAATTTTGTTAGAATTAAAATACTCCTTTTGAAAATAAAGGTTTTGCTGCCTAAACCAATTTTTGGAAGTTGGTTAATTAAGGTCAGCCAGTCTCAGCAAATCAAAGGTTGTGTGTTTTCTCTCATATGTGGAAGGTGTTAAGAAAATGGAAAGCATAAGGAACTTTGGATAAACGAGGAGAGAAACCAGTAGAATAGTGAAACATGATAAGGCATAGGGACTTGGGAAAGAGAAAAGGAAGATTGAAGGGAATAGATCAAATAATGCTACAGCCATAGATGAAGCCATTGCTACTAATTGCTCTAACAAGTATGGGTAGGGAAGAAGGGGAAGTGTGTTTGGACGGGGAAGGAAATAGACCAAGGGTTGGGTGCATATACTTTTGTATCATTTTAAATCTCCCATGATAGATAATTATATTGAACAAATAAAAGTTTAAAATGTAAGAAAAATGTATATGAGCTGTGCAGAAGATCAAATTTGAGGTATTTCTTGGTAAATACAATTAACATATAAGTAAAATATTTTGAAAATGTAATTATATATTATATAAAATATATCAATTAAACAGTATTCCTAAATGACATTGTTACTTGACAATCAGAGTGGAAATACAGATGCAAATAATATGAAATAAAATTTTCACTAATTGATGAAATATGTATCTGCTCCTGCATACCTCTTTCTCATTGGCACTCAAATAATCAGTCTACACAATATCCTTGAAATATATTACTTTAAACTTGTTTTAAATTCTAAACATCATAAAAGAGCACAGAGTTTGAATTGGGACTTTGTTGATTGGGATTACTGCATCAGAGTTTTTTATCTGGCTTACAATTATTTTCTCTTACACACGTTTTCTTGCCTTTAATTTTTGCAATAATAATAAAATAATATTTTTATTTTCTTCTTATTAAACTAGATGCATATGTTGTTTCAGAATAATAATTCAATAATGAATTATATTCTATATAACATATATCTGTGTTCTTTAAATTCTATAGTTCTTGCCACAAAGTAACTAAAATTCTACACATGAAAATCCTGCAAATATGGAAAAAATGGGTCTTATTGTATATAGGAATGACATACACCAGTCATTCATTTCAAAGAATTATGAAATCAAGGTCAATTTTATTTCAAAACAATTTTTGGTGCATGTTTAAAGCACTCAGTCATCAAAAGATCAGCACAGGTAGTTCACAAACCTATCACTAAAGAACTAGTAAAAATTACTCAAGATTCACAAAGACTCCTATAACTCTTTCTTTTAAATAAGTTATCATGAGAGTCACATTGTGTATAACTAAAAGCTGATAATTTGGCATCTGAAGATGCCAAGAACAGGAGCTATAAGTCCATAACCAGTTTCAGATCTGACGAAACACCTGCAACACTCTTTCAAGGCTTAAATGGAAACCAATTACCAATACTCAACAAGAGTTATATTTACAAAAAGCACAATCCATTACTGGTATTTTTAATGCATAAAGAAAAGTAAGATTAAGTTTGAAAATTTAAGTGACACATGTGAAATGAAGAAAGTGTACACACACACTGAATATAGACAAAGCATATTCCCAAGCTCTCTGGCTCTATTATAAAAATAGGACCTGGACGGCCGCGGGGCTGGAATCAAGCCCTGTGTGTCCTTCTCTCTGTTTTATGAGAAAGCGCCTGGCAAAGGGCACACAGAGAGCATTCTCAGACAGATCTTCATTGTGAAGCTCAGAAAAGAGCCACATTTACATAGCAAATTACTAAAAAGAATTCTCTTTCTTAATATAGTACTGAGATCAGAGCAGATGTTTTTATTTTTTGTCAGTAATAGATTTCTATGGACAAGTATAGAATTTGCAGGCTGTAGGCATTATTTTCCCTGTTTAAATGTAATGTGTAATGTACCTATCTGCCAACCTTATTAAAAAACAAACAAACAAACAAACACAGCAATGCATTGTGGCACATCTCTGTAATCCTAGCACTTGGGAGGCTGAGGCAGGAGCATCAGGGGTTCAAAGATAACTTCAGTAACTTAGCAAGACTCTCAGCAAACTAGTGAGGCCCTGTTTCAAAACAAAAATAAAAAGAGCTGGGAGTGTAGCTCAAAGGTAGACTGCCCCTGGATTCAATCCTATGTACTGCAGAAAAAAATGAAAAAAAAAAAACCTTAAACATTATCATATAAGATTTCTCATTACTCCCTTGCATATGTTTGAATAATTTTGGTAAAGACCATTTATTCACATTTCCAATAAATCAACAATCAATTGAATGGGAAGTTTATATGAAAACTTTGTATTTATTAATAAAACCATCTGAAAATAAATATTTTGGTTCTCATTGAAGTTTTAAATGCCATTATGGCTACTCTGCCCTGAATTAAGATGCAATCATTAGTTGTGCAGAAGACAAATTTGGAGATGTTTCTTGGTAACTATAATATATATATATTATATTTATATATATAATTATATATATATATATATGTATACAGAAATTGCATTAAGTTATAATTACATAAGAACATAAGCCATATAATAGTTGCCCACAAGGTCTCTTCACTTGGCAATCACTGTAGCAATGTAGAGGTGAATGGTCTGAAATCACACTTCCATTACACTTCAGCTTAACAGTGTATCTAATTCTTATTTTATGTTAGTTGGAGAAGAAAGTTTACTTAGGTCATTAACCTTGGAAACATAACTCAGTGTACATTCCTTTCCTTTATCATCACTCAAAAATCAGTGTGCATGACATTCTTGGAACATATTTGTTTCAGTTTCCTTCATTTCTATTCCAAACTCTTCAAGTAGGCACAAAGTTTGAGTTCAGATTCATTTGTCAAATGCCAGGATTTCTGCAGCTGTATCTTGTCTGGCTTTAAATAATTTCCTTTTGAACATTTAAAAAAATCTGTTCCAGTAGTCCAGGAAGGGTTAAGGAGAGAGGGGACAGAGTGATGTTAGATGAATATCAAACATAGTTATATTGGATCAATAACTTCTACTAGCTTACTATTTATTGGTTATGCATTTCATTATATCCTATGTACATTTTAAGAAGTTGAAAGCTTCCCAATACACAGAGGTGATACATGATTAAGGATTGTAAAATGCTGATGAGTCTGATTTAATTATTACACATTGTATATATGTATTGAGTTATCACCCTATACCTCATGCATATGTACAACCTCTATGTATCCATTAAAAAGTAAGACCAAAAGAGAAAACACACCAAAAACTTTGATAATCAGTCTCTTATTTCTGAGATTCTTTTAATGATGAAGTGTGGAACATAAAAATATTGCTGCAATGTAAAATAAAAAAAAAACTTGTTACCAACTATACATATGATACATTCAGTATGATAATCCCAAACTGATCCCTTAGCTCCAGTATTCTTTTTGGTTTACTATAATATCTTCTTCTTTCACAAAACAATGTACATGCTGTTCTCCTCTTTTGCTATATATTTCTCTAGTTTGTTTATATTCTAGCACTGTCCTAATTTCCATACATAGTTCTGTTTGATACTATATTCTTTAAATCTTATTGTCATTCTGTTTTCTAAAATTCTGCTTCACCAAATCCAGTTATCAATTTTAAATAGAAATCAAGGCTAAAATGCATTTCACTGAAGTCTTAGGTGTGTTTTAAATAATTATTATTTCTTTTCTACTGACTAGTACTATTTAGAGTTCCTTGTCAGGTTGACTTTACTGCTATGTAAATAACTCTCCTGTGATTTATTGAAGGGTCCTCCATTCCCGCTTGATTCAGTGGATTGTAGTCACCTAAATCACTCCCTAATTCACTCTTATAAAAATATCAACACAAGCTGTTTCTCATGAATCCATTACTAAAGAATTTGGTAGAATTACTTCTGATCCATGGAGGCTCCTGCACCACATGCAATTAAGTAAAACTTATAGTAGGTATCACATCCTGTACAACTAGGGATCAAAAGATTCCCAAACCAGAGCTAGATGTCAAAAACCAGTTTCAGATTTGAAGGAAGGATCCAAAGAAATACCTGCAATACAATCCATTTCCCTTCTTAAATGAGGACAATGTCAACATTAAATTTCTGGTGGGAAAAAAGTATAGAAATTTTGATTCCAAATAAGCAGTTGCTTGTAAAGCTCATATTTTAATTTACTACAATACACTCCAAATAATCCCTTTCCTGATATATTGTAGTCAGATTGAGCATTTTCCTTAATTATTATATGGAAAAAATGTGAAAATATTTATAAAAGTTAGGGATGTCTAAGAAAATGAAGTTTCTAAGAAACATTGTATAGTTTTGCTTATTTTAAAAATATTAATTGACATAGAATACATATTTATGGGGTAAATTGTGATGCTTTGAATTCATGTATACAGGGAGAAATAAGTCAGAAGAAGCAGCATAATCATCAACTTACAGTTTTATTCTTTCTTTGTAAAGAAATACATAATTGCATGAAGAAATGTGCTTCCATGAAATATATTCCTCAGATATGCTGAAATTATCAATAAAAGCGCATTTAGGTAAAAAACATACATTTAAAAATATTTAGAATGTTCAGAAAGGGTGTTTATTGGGATAACATGCTCAGGAATATCACAGAAAACAAAAAGAAATCTTCATGTCCACTGAACAGCAAGGTGAGGAAAGCCAGCTTGAGGGATGGAGTCTAGATCAGAAAACAGATCACTGCAGATAACATGTTCAGTAAAACCCAGAGGAATAGTATCCTCCATAGAAAGAGGGACGGAAGTAGCCATAGCCATAGCCACCATAGCCCCCAAGACCATAGATGGAACCATAGCCATAGCCCAGGCCTCTGAAGCCACCAAGGCCATAGCCAAGGCCACCGTAGTAGTTGCCGTAGTAGTAGCTCATTGTGTCAGGGGCTGAGGATCGGGTTTGCTGTTGAAGGTGAGTTTCTTGAGAATGGATGTCACCCTCTGCACCTGGGCTTTTATACTTTCTAGACGCAGGTGTGGCAAACCACAACAAAGGAGCCTCATTCTCTTTGAAAATTCATTTTTGGTGAAAAACAGTATGATTACACCATACTTTACATATCAAGGATAGTTTTAAAGATAAATGAAAACATTGTTTCTTTGAACTTAGCTTTATTTTCATCACTCTGAGCCAGGTTTTTTTTTTTCTCCAAGGTTATGTTCCCATAGCTCTACCTCTCCATTTTAGGAATCAGGCTCCTAATTAGTTCAAGCAGCCTGAGATTTCCGTCACTGAGAATATTTCCATTTTGCTACTAACTGGGTTTCCCTCAAAGATACAGCTTTCTCTCCTATATCAACAAATAATCTAGTATAAAATTGTTAAATAATCCTAAATGATTGGAATTAAATCAAAACATGGGAAGGCATGTTTCAGAATGAACAGGTGAACAAATATGTTGCCTGTGTAACCTGTTTGCTTATTAGGGTGATAAATTTAAAATATTTTATTTATAAAATGGTTTCTTCTCTTGTCATAGAATAATCCAAGCCTCATTTTTAAGTTTCGATCTGTACTTTTTGTTCTAAGCTTTTTTTTTCCTTCCTCACTCTTAAATAACTTCTTTCTGCTGTCCTTGGAGCCTCCTTTATCCTTCTAGTCCATGAATGCCTATCAGCAAACTACTGCTCTTTTAAATTCACATTGCCTCCTGCATGGTTTCTTGTTCTTGTTTTCATTTTTGAACTGGTTACTTGGACACTTTGAGGAGAATGGGCCATATCTTTACATTCCTATATGATCCCTTGTAGAAGTAAAATACGTATTGCTCAATGTTGAAACTTCTTTGCAGAAACACCAATTTGAATTTTGAGAAATGGTTTTATTAGGTGGGTATTTATAGAAAAGAATGTTTTGAACTGAAGAGTTTCAAAATAGATAATCACATTTAAAACAAATACAAATAACAAAATATCTATAACAATATAAAAAGGGCTGTGGTAGATGTTTATGCAGAAAGATGACAGATGATAAATACATAAATAATGATTCTATGAACTTTAAGTCCTACAAAATAATTGTTTTCACCAATGTGAGTATATCTCTTCATGCTGTATATATGTGCATGTTTTGGGGTTTTGTTCATTTATTTGTTTTTGCTTTTTAATTGTACTAGAGATTGAATCCAAGGACATTCTACATCTGAGCTACACTTGCAGCCTATTTTATATTTTATTTTGAAACAGGCTCTCACTTAGTTGCTGAAGGCCGCTCTAAATTGCTGAGACTGGCCACAAACCCTTGATTTTTCTATCTCAGCCTCTCAAGTACTGGGACTACAAGCACACCACACCCATAGTGCATATCATATTCAGTACATATGGCTGAATATATATACACATATATACATACACACACATACAGTTATGGATACGTATGTATATATGTATACTACATACATAAATATAGGGTACTTTTGCATAAATAACTAGAGAAGTATATAGAATAGTAAAAAAAAAATGGAAAGTGACACTGAATTTCAAGAGTGATTTGGAATAATTCACTATTATGGAAGCTGTAATATCTCACAAAAAAATCTTCTCTAGATATAAAATGAATTGTGCCCAGAAGGTAGTAAGAAATTTTATGAGGTAAAATGAGAGGAGGGAGCTTCTACAAGGAATGAGTTTTAGATTATGATCAGAGAGGAATGTAGGCAAGTCAGGTTCCCAGTGAGCAAAACACTGTATTTGGGACATGGAGTTTAAATAAGGAAGAGTTGTTGGTTCGAAATTACTCTGTCTGTGACAGGGTAGGCCATACATTGTATTGTATGTCTCTGTTTGGAGGGCAATGACATTAGAAAAGTAATGTTTAGGAATACGTATTTTCAGTGGAGATTATGTGGCAAATATTTGAAAGTGAGTGGAGCACTGGGAAAAATTTTACAGTGTTCTGTTAAAGAATGAAATAAGAGCGCCGGGCGTGGTGGCGCACGCTTGTAATCCCAGCATTCGGGAGGCTGAGACTGGAGGATCCGGGTTCGCGGCTAGCCTCAGCTACCTAGTGAGGCACTCCGCAACTTAGTGAGACCCTGTTTCAAAATAAAGAATAAAAAATAGGCTGGGGGTGTAGCTCAGAGGTAGAATGCCCCTGAGTTCAATCCCCAATACCGCAAAAAAAAAAAAAAAGAATGAAATAAGAAGTCAGCCATGGTGTCACATGCCTGTAATCCTTGTACTTAGAAGGCTAAGACAGGAGGATCACAAGTTCAAGGACAGCCTGAGGAACTCAGTAAGACTTAGCAACTCAGTGAAACCCTCTTTCAAAACAAAAATTTATAAAAGGGATAGGGTGTAACTCAGAGGTAGAATTGTCCCTGGTTTCAATCTCCTGTACAAAAAAAAACCCCTAAAATTAAAACTAAAAATTAGATAAAAAACCTGGGCTGGAAACAATGAACACATAGTATATTGTTAAATTCAGTAGCATTTGTGTAGATTGTAATAAAGAAATTTAAAATTTATAAGTTGAACATATCATTTTCTCTTTTAATGTTATATTCCTTTAGGTTAATGTTATTTTAAAAAAACTCAAACAGTGTCAAATTCTAATATTTCTTCTATGAATTCCAATAATTATCGCAAAGCCCATTTCTTTAGATTTCTAAGCAATCAACAAGCAATTGAAAGGGAAGTATACTAGGAAATATAATCAGAATTAAGAAAACATCAATAAGCCGGATGTGGTGGTGAATACTTGTAATCCCAGCATTTGGGAGGCTGAGACCGGAGGATCCAGGTTTGCGGCCAGTCTCAGCTACTTAGTGAGGCACGCCATAACTTAGTGAGACCCTGTTTCAAAATAAAGAATTAAAATTAGGCTGGGGGGCATAGCTCAGAAGTAGAATGCCCCTGAGTTCAGTCCCCAGTACTGCAAAAAAATTTTTAAAAATCCATAAATAGCAATTTAGTTAGAATTAAATTTAATAATTTAATACTTCTGAAAATAAATGTTGTGGTGCATAAAAACACTTTGGAAACTTACTTAAGATCATCCAGTCTCAGCAAGCCAAAGGTTGCATGTTTCTCTCATATGTGGAAAGTGTTAAGAAAATAGAAGCTGGGGATGGTGGCACACATTTATAATCCCAGTATTTGGGAGGCTGAGACAAGAAGATCACAGGTTCCTGGCCAGCCTCAGCTACTAAGTGAGGCCTTCTGCAACTTAGTGAGACCCTGTTTAAAAATAAAGAATAAAAAATAGGGCTGGAAGTGTAGCTCAGAAGTTGGAATGCTCCTGGGTTCAACTCCCAGAACCAAAAAAAATGAAAACATAAGAAACTCTAGATAAGGAGGAGAGAGACCATTAGAATAGTGGAGTATCATAGGGGATAGAGAGTGGGGAAGGGGAAAAGAAAAATTGAATTGAAGAAGAGAACAGATCAAATAATGCTACAGCAATACATGAAGCTCTTGCTACTAATCTCACTAACAGACAGGCAGGGAAGAAGGGGCAGTGAGTGAGTTGAAATGGGGAAGGAAATAGACCAAGTGTTGAGTGTGTGTACCTTTGTATCACTTTAAATAGCACTATGATGTCTAATTATAATGTATAAATAAAAGTCTAAAAATGTAAAGTGTATATGAGCTGTGCAGAAGGTCAAATTTGAGATATTTATTTATTGGTAAATACAATTAATATATAAGTCAAAATTATAAAAAGCAATTACATGCAAACACATCAATTAAATAATATTCGTTTATGATATTGTTACCTGAATGTAAAAGTGTAAATGTAGATGCAAATAGTATGAAATAAAATACTAAGTAATTTTCTGCTGAGATGTATATAACATTCCTGCATTCCTCTTTCTCGTTGTTGCTCAAATAATCAGTCTGCATCTATTTTCGACCCTAAACATCATATTAGGGCACAGTGTTTGATTTGGGAATTTTTAGACAAGTGCCAGGATTACTGTAGCAGAGTTTTATCAGGCTTAAAATTATTTTCTCTTAAATACATTTTTTCTTGCTATGGTAACCTATAATTTCTGAAAAATATTATTGTTTATTTTCTTCTTCTTAAACTAGATATTTATGTTATTTCAGTATAATAATTCAATATTGGCCTTAAATTCCAATTTCTTCTTTTTTCTATGTGTAATATTTTCTTCCTCTTTCTTTCTCTCTCCTCTTTCTATTGATATTCTACCTTCTCCTTTGCTTGTCATTTCCATGTTTGTTTAAATTCTTACATTTTTGTAAGAGGCATGTGAAGTACTAGTATTATGATAATACATAATCTATGTCCTTTAAATTGTATAGTTCTTGCCACAAAGTAACTAAAATTCTACATATGAAAATCCTGTAAATAGGGAAAAAGTGGGTCTTATTGTGTATAGGATTGACATAAACCAGTCATTTATTTTAAAGACTTATGAAATCAGGGTCATTTTTCCTCCCAAAACAATTTTAGGTGTATTTTTAAAACACTATTTCATTCAGTCATATAAAGGTCAGCACAGAAAGTTCATGAACCCACTATGAAAAAACAAGTAAAAATTACTTGACATTCATAAAGACTCCTATAACTCATTTTTTAAAATAAGTTCTTATGAGAATCACCTCGTGTATAGCTAAACATTGATAATTGAGCATCTTAAGATGCCAAGAACAAGAACTAGAAGTCAATAACCAGTTTCAGATCTGATAAAACACCTACAACACAATCTCTTTTGAGGTTTAAGTGGAAACTTGTTGGGGTCTTAGCCCCACCGGCCGGAGAGACCTTGCCCCAAGATGGTGCCTGGCAGAGTGCCAGGAGTAGCTGACTGCCGAATATTTATCAGCCGGTAACATTCTTGAGGAGGGCTGAGCCATGTCAGAGCACATGCATCAGCATGTCAGAGCCCATGAACAGAGTGCTCACATAGAAGAGCTGTAGAGCTGCATGTGAGCACCTCATGACTTAAACCCTGATTGGCCCCAAGTTGTTCCCCCTCTGGCCCCACCTCCTACTGCATGGTTTGGTAGGAGAGCCCTCCAGCGAGGAAGGAGAGAGTGAGAGGGAGAGGGAGAGAGAAAGAGAAAGCGCGCAATAAAGAAGCTTGCACCAGCTACCGGTGATTGTCGTCTCTCCTTTGGGTCCTCGTGGGCGGGGGTCCGGCGCGGGGGACGATAGAAACTAATTGCCAATACTCACCTGCACTTGGAGAAACACGGGTGTCAACTTGACTTACAATTTATTCTTGATATCTTTAATGAAACAAGAAAAGCAAGATTAAGTTTGAAGTTAAGTGATATATGTTAGATAAAGAAATTGTTCTGAGAGACTGAACATAGACCAAACATCTTCCCAGGCTTTCTATCTCTATTATAAAAATAGGTCATGGAAAGAAACAGGGGCTGCATACAAGCCCTGGGCATCTTCAGTATTTCATGAGAAAGCGCCTGGTAAAGGAGCTTTCTCAGAGCACATTCTCAGTGGCAGGGCACAGAGAGGTCTTCACTGTAAAGCTCAGAAAAGAACTGTATTTAAATAGCAAGCAAACTAAAAAAAACTTTCTTCATATAATACTTAGGTCAGAATAGGTGTTTTTACATTTTGCGATTACAGATTTCTATGGACAAGTATCAGACTTGTAAGCCAAAGGCATTATAGTTCCCTGTTTAAATATAATGTGTTATATACCTCTACATCAACTTTATTTAAAAAAAAATTAAAAATAGCCAGGCGTGGTGAGATTTAAAAAATCCCAGCCTTGGGAGGCTGAGGTAGGAAAATCACTGGTTAAAAACCAACTTTGATATCTTAGCAAGACTATCAGCAACCTGGTGAGATCAGGTTTTAGTTTTCAAAACAAAAATAAAAAGGGCTGGAAGCATAGCTGGAAGTTAGATTGACCTTGGGTTCAATTCCCAGTATTACAGAAAAAAAAATTAGAAACTAAACATTATCATAAGATTTCTCATTACTCTTTTGCATATATTAGAATAATTTTGGTAAAGATGATTTTCTCATGTTTTTAATAAGTAACCAATTAATTGAATGGGAAGTTTGTTGGAAAACCAGCAAGAACTTCTCAATAAAAACATTTTACTAGATGATAAAAATGATCTGGAAATAAGTATTTTGGTTCTCAATGAAGTTTTACATGTTATTTGACTCCTCTGTCCTGAATTAAGGTGCAATAATTACTTATGCAGAAGACGAATGTGGAGATGTTTTTTTGGTAGCTATAATATATAAGTAGAAATCGCATAAAATTACAATTACTAATAACATGAATCACATGTTATCTTCACACAGCAATCACTGTAGCAATGTAGAGGTGAATAGTCTGAAATCTCATGTTCTTTGCATTACACTCAAGTGTGTATCTACTTTTCTGTTTTTGCTAATTGGAGAAGCAAGTTTACTCAGTTCATTATACCTGAAAACATAACTCAGTGTAGATTCCTTTGCTTTATCAGTGTTCATGTCATTCTTGGAATGTCTCCTTTATTTCTATTCCAAACTCTACACATGAGCGTAAAGTTTGAGTTGAGATTTCTTTATCAAGTGGTAGGTTTCCTGCTGTCATATCATATCTAGATTGAAATGACTTCTTCGTGACACAATTTAAAATCTGTGCCACCATGCCAGGAAGGTTGAGGGTGAGTGATGTTAAATCAGTATCAATACACAGTTAGAGAGAAGTAGTTAATTCTAACATTCTGCAGATTAGCATGGTGTCTCTAGTCTATTATTTATTCATTATGCAGTTAATAATATTCTATACATATTTTAAGGAATTGAAAGGTTCCCAAACATACAGAAATGATACATGATTAAGAAGAATAAAATGCTGATTAACCTGATTTAATTATTACCCATTGTATATATATTTTGCATTATCACCCTATACCTCATGAATATGTACAACCACTCTTTGTCAATTAAAAATTAAGAACAAGCTGGGCGTGGTGGCTCACGCTTGTAATCCCAGCATTCGGAGGCTGAGACCAGAGGATCCGGGTTCGCGGCCAGCCTCAGCTACCTAGTGAGGCACTCTGCAACTCAGTGAGACTCGGTTTCAAAATAAAGAGTAAAAAATAGGGCTTGGGGTATAGCTCGAAGGTAGAATGCCCCTGAGTTCAATCTCCAGTACCGCATAAAAAAAAAAAATTAAGAACAAAAGGGAAAACACACCAAAAACTTTGACATACAATCAGTATTTTATTTTCTGAGTTGCTTTTAATGTTGGATTTTGAACATAAAAAACTATTACAATATATAATAAAAACTTGTTGTTACTAACTATATATACATGCTATATTCAATATGACAATACAAAATTGGCCCCTTAATTCCAATATATTTTTATTATAATATTTTCTTCTTTTCAATAACAATGTACATGTTGTCCTCTTCTTTTGCTATGCCTTTCTCTAGTTTGTTTAAATTCTAGAATTTTTGCAATTTTCACATGAAGCATACTTCTACTCGATACATCCTGCCATGTTCTTTGAATTATATTGTACTGTTTTTTTTAATTGTGCTTAAGGAAAAACTTTTTAAATGCAGAAAAGTAGATTAAGAGCCACCAAAAACCAGCCATCCATTCTAAAGATAAATCAAGACTAAAATGCATTTCACCACAGTCTTAGATGTGTTTTTAAACAATACTATTTATTTTCTACTAACCTGTACTATTTAGAGTTTCTTTTCAGGTTGGCTATGTAAATACCTGTATTGAAGGGTGCTCCATTCCAGCTTGAATCAGTCACCCAACACACTTCTAATTCACTATGTCATGAAAATGTCAACACAAGCTGTTTATCATTAATGCATTACTAAAGAGCTCCTTAGAATTATTTCTGATCCATGAAGACTCCTGTACCATATGCAATTAAGTAAAACTTAAAATAGGCATTATTTTCTGTATAAATAGGGATCGATCAAAAGATTTCCAAACCAGAGCTAAATGTCAATAGATTTGAGGGAAGGATCCATAGAAATACCTACAATACAATCCATTCCAGTGGCTTATAGGAGAAACAAATATATCAATATTTAACTTGTCGTGGGGAAAAAGTATAGAAATCTTGATTCCAAATAAACGCTTAATATTTTTTTGTGTGTAGGAAGAAAAGTAGTATTGAACCTGTAAAGTTGAAAGGTACCAGTTAAAGTTACAGTGAAGAAACAATGAATATGGATACAGACTTTACCCAGGCCCTTTATACCATATGTAAGAACAGAATGTGGCAACATGGTCTGGAGGGCTGCAGGGGCTTGAGTGGAGTCCCTGTAACCCAGTCATTGTCTCATAATAAGACACCTGCAAAGGGGCACACACAGACTAGGCACCAGGGCATGCACACAGTTCCTTGTAAAGCTCTTATTTTATTTTACTACAATATGCTCCATATATTCCCTTTACTAATATATTATGGTCAGACTAAATGTTTTATTTAATATTATACAGTTGAAATGGAAAATATAAGAACTAGAGATGTCTAAATATGCATTGTTTTCTAGAATCTAAATAAAGCAATCAACACACGAGCATGTGAAGCACAAAATGAAGTTGCTAAGGAAAAGTGTGTAAGTGTGCTTATTTTAAAAATGTTAATTGATGTAAGATTCATATTTATGGGGTAAAATGTGATGCTTTGATTCATGCATACATGGAAAAATAATCAAGTCAGAATAAGCAGCATATTCATCAACTTACAGATTTATTTCTTTGGAAAGAAGTACATAATTACATGGGGGAATGTGCTTCCATGGCATATATTCCTCAGATATGATGAAATTATCAATAAAAGTGCATTTAGGTATAAAAATATGCAATTAAAATGGTTTAGAATGTTCAGCAAGGGTGTTTATTGAAATACCATGCTCAGAAATAGCACAGAAAATATAAAGATGAAATCTTCATGTCCACTGCACAGCAGGATGAGGAAAGTCAACCTGAGCCATGGAATATAGATCAGAAAACAGATCGCTGCATATGGCAAAGTGTTCAGTAAAATCCAGAGGAATAGTATCCTCCATAGAAAGAGGGACGGAAGTAGCCATAGCCATAGCCACCATAGCCACCAAGACCGTAGATGGAACCATAGCCATAGCCAAGGACTCTGAAGCCACCAAGGCCATAGCCAAGGCCGCCGTAGTAGTTGCCGTAGTAGTAGCTCATTGTGTCAGGGGCTGAGGATCGGGTTTGCTGTTGAAGGTGAGTGTCCTGTGAATGGATGTCATCCTCTGCACCTGGGCTTTTACACTTTTTCAGTGCAGATGTGGCAAGCCATAACAAAGTAGTGCCATTCTGTTTGAAAATCCATCTTCAGTGATAAACAATGTTATTTCATTATACTTTTTCTTATGAAGGATAGTTTCTAACATTCATGAAATTTTTTTTCCTTTGATTTTAATTTTTAAGTTTTCAAAGGCAATTTTTAGAACAAAGACTCATATCTTCAGTGCTAATACTTACACATATTTTACATACATATTTTTAGTGTTTAGGCTTTTTATTTCACAAATATGAGGGTTTTCATCTGTTAAATTATGTCTCCCTCATTTTGTCTTTGAATGAGCTCATAAAAAACAATATTTTCTTCAGTTCTGTGTGCAATAAACTAATCCCATAATTATAGGGAGAAAAGTAAGTGGCTATCCTGAATTTGAATGTTTGAGAATGTATTTAATATCATGGTTATGTTTTGATACAGATTGTCTCCTGAAGAGCTCATGTGTTAATGTCCGGATTTGATCTAATTAAGCCATAAAGGTTTTAGTCTCATCACTGCGTAAAGTCATCCTGAAGGGTTTCCTGGGTTGCAACCTAGGGAGTTGGTGTGTGGTGGGAGAAGGTGAGTCCCTGAGAGTGTGGCCTTAATAACTGTGCTTTTATTTGTGACTCCCCTTGCTTCTTTGCTTTGGTCTTCTTTGATAGAATAGAGCCCTCGATATTTCTCTCTCTCTCTCTCTCTCTCTCTCTCTCTCTCTCTCTCTCTTTTCCCCCTCTATCTGTTTCCCACCACTATGCCCTGAGATCCACATATTGGGGCCTCATATAGACTGAACCCAAGATCTCCAAAAAAATTGTAAATAAATACATTTTCCTTCCTCTACATTGTGTGGTTAGTTGTCTTCAATTATAGCAATGAGAATATTGACTGAGACAATCATTAAGTCTTCAGCCTATTTTTTCTCTTTGTTCTTGTAGTTTTCAGTAATATTCCTAATTAATATTCAAATCCTGGCAATTTTTAACACAAACCTAACATTTCATTATTTCTCGAAAAGGCTACCTGAACTTTCCAGTCCGATATTTTCAGTCGAGTCCTTTCAAATTGCTTCATAAAATTTCAATTGGCTTTTTCATTCTAAGCTTTCTCAGAGTACTTTATGCATCAAGCAGTACTCCATCCTCTTCCTTGAATGTCTTTTTTCAGCCATGTCCCCTTCTGACCTTTCCCACTAGTCCTTGTGTACTCACTTGGCTCTGTCACCTTGAAAATCAAGTTTTCCATTTTATAACTCATTCCTTAGAAACTCTTTGAGTTTTAATATTTGATCTGTATAGCCCTGAAGATCAAAATAATATATCTTGCAGACATACACAAAATGAACATACTAATATTTTTAAATTTCTATTTTCCTGAAATACCAATTTAGATTTATATTGTCATTCCACAAAAGATATAATAGGTACTTCCATGAATATTCATATCAAATTTCAGGTTTCAAGGGCAAAGGATTATGAAAAATTGATAGTCAAACAACAAAACAAAATTTCATTGGAATTTTCTTATGGAAAAGTATTTTGATGGGCATTTGAGCTGGGAAATGGTTAATGATAAATATTCATGCTACTACTCCATAAATATGAAAAACAATGCACATCTATTATATGAGCTATTTTTGAATGTGTAAACATGCATATGATTGCTTTTGTTTAAACACTACTTGGCAGGTTATAAAATAATGAGCAATAGTTACACTGATTTTAAGTGATTAGAGGAGATGTTTTGGTGGGCCTTAATTCACTCACAAAAAAATTCTGGAAAACATGTAAATCTGGAATATGGGCAGAAGCTCAGCAAAATGAAAGGATAGGAAAATACTCCATAAGGTACAATGGTTTTAACTAGTAAGTAGAAACAAAGGAAAGAAAAATCTGTCCTTGATGAGCAAAATGATATGATTTGAGTACTGAGTTTAAGAGTAATTGATGGTTGGTAAATTAGAAACAGGGTAGGTATAGAATTACATTATAGAGTTTTATCAGAACACTGATAAGAGTAAAATTATGTTTTAAGTAAACTACTTTTCTATGAAATGTTGAATGTAAGGAAAATTCTCAAAAGCAAAAAGGTCACATGGGAGACTTTTGAAAATGTCCTGCTATAGTATGGTAAAGGTACAAATTACATGACAATAAAATTAATGGATATAAGATATGTTATGAAGTCAATAGTACTTGCATGCTTTTTATGGATAAATGGAAAACTTTGAGAGATCTAGGTGTTATTTTATCCATTTGTGTTTTTATTTAAATGTGATATTTGTAATAAGTGTAGCTTAGTATACATTCAAAAGAAATCTACAACCACTTTCTCTTTGTTTCAGATGTGTAAGTTTTAAAATGTATGGGGATGGTCATTGCTTAGAACACCTATTCAGTTGGTAATTTTTCTGTCTAAGATGAATGTCAGGAAATATTTAAAACTAGGATTTAGCAAAATAAGTTTTTTGAATAGATGGCAACATAAAAATGAGAAAAGAAAGTGATATGAAAAATTAATATTTTTTAGGTAAAATGAATTTTGGAATGTCACTTTGATTCCAAAATTAAAATGCTCCCGACTACAAAGTGAAGACCACCCTTTGATATGTTTCCTGACAACTGTAATAAATACTGAATATATTTCAAAATTGCTTAAGAACCCCATTCTTTTTTTTTTTTTTTTTTTTTTTTTTTTTTTTTTTGCGGTACTGGGGATTGAACTCAGGGGCATTCTACCTCCGAGCTACACCCCCAGCCCCATTTTTTATTCTTTATTTTGAAACCGAGTCTCACTAAGTTGCGGAGTGCCTCACTAGGTAGCTGAGGCTGGTCTCGAACCCGGATCCTCCGGTCTCAGCCTCCCGAATGCTGG
>PVLC010012157.1:0-45057 GCA_004027655.1 Graphiurus murinus | reverse complement strand
AAATTATCAGACCAATGCATGTGTATCTATGTTTATAGCAGCTCAATTCACAATAGCCAAACTATGGAAGCAGCCAAGATGTCCAACCACAGATGAATGGATTACAAAACTATGGGATATGTACACAATGGAATTTTACTCAGCCATAAAGAAGAACAAAATCATGTTCTTTGCAGGGAAATGGATGCAACTGGAAAACTTTATGCTAAGTGAAATTAACCAGTCACAAAGAGTAAAGAAGCATATGTTCTCCCTAATATGCGGATGCTAGGGAAAAGATGGGGCATAGGAGGGTCTCCAGATGAAAAGGAGAGATCCTCGATAAGCAAAGAATTTGATTTAATTGTAGTGGATGCATGGGGCAGAGGGACACCCTAAGGCACATGATGTACTTACACAATCATATCAAGGTCACTCACTGAAGTGAACCTGAGGGGGAAGGAGGGGGAGGGAAAGTGGTGGGAATTGGAGAAGGGGTCAAATGAGAATTGTGTGCAAATATGTTGTTAACAACTTGTACTTAACAAAGATGTATGCTACATTGCATGAATTACTACAATAAAAATAAATAAATAAATTAAAAAAAACTCTAAACTTTGCAGGTTAAGATAAGTTTATTATTCTTGGTAAATTTCTTCCAAAGAATTATATAACAGTGATTTTTCTTTCATGATGTCCAGGCAAATTAAAGTAAAGAGAATTTAAATCTATACACATGCCTAATGTACATACATACATATATATATATATATATATATATATATGTATACATATATATATATATATCTCCTAACAAGAGTATACTATGTATATATAGAGAGTATATATAGAGAGATAGTATATATAAATATACAAATATATATTTAAAGTAATATTTTTCACATATCATTTTATTATTCTCCCAAATTTTAAGATATTGACAAATTAGCTATATTACAAATTTGCCTTTTGATTTTATTATTTCTCATTTTAACAAGAACTAGTTTTCAAACTCTTTTCCCCCACAAATGAAGATGCTACTATTGAGCCTCCTTAATAAGACTACTACTACTCAGAGTGTTTTTTATTGGACAATTGGTAAAATATAAAGTTTTCTAATAGGAAAGGGAGTTATAGAATCATCCATCTGTCTTTTACTACCTAAGGATTTGAAGTAAATCACTCAAATTTGCTAGTAATTTCTTAACCTTCATTATTGGTATAAGGATAATAGCAAACCATTTTGCTTCATTATTAGGCCAAAACAAGTAACTGTGACAGGTGCATTACTAGTCAATTTTGGAGACCAAAGGAAAATACCATAGGCAAAGTGGTTTAAATAATAGAAATGTACTTCTTCACCATTCCAGATACTGAAAGTCCAAGATTAAAGTGCTCACCAATTGGCTTATAGTGGAACCTCTTTTCCTGGCTTACAGATGCCTAATTTCTTTCTTTCTTTTTTTTTTTTTTTTTTTTTTTTTTTTTGCGGTACTGGGGATTGAACTCAGGAGCATTCTACCTTCGAGCTACACCCCCAGGCCTATTTTTTATTCTTTATTTTGAAACAGGGTCTCACTAAGTTGCTGAGTGCCTCACTAGGTAGCTGAGGCTGGCCATGAACCCTGACCCTCCGGTCTCAGCCTCCCAAATACTGGGATTACAAGCGTGCACCACCACACCCGGCTTGATGCCTAACTTCTTGTTGAGTCTTCACACAACCTCTCTTCTGTGCAAGAGGAGAAAGAATCTCTGGTATCTCTGCCTCTTTTTATAGAGCTACTAGTCCTGTAAGACTGAGGCCTTACCATTATGATCTTACATGATTTTTTATCTTTTTAGATACCTGATCTTTAAATGTAGTCACTTTAAAGATTGGGGTTACAACATACATTATTAATAAATTCACACCAGCAGTGTTTTTAAACTATAAAATATAGAATTGACATTACTTCTTAATTTCTGCTTATTTTACTTACTATAGGTATATCTCCTTTAGGAAATGACTGGCTGGCAGAATAGCTTCAAATAAACAAAGTCGTCCACCAAAATAACCAAGTGGGCACAAAACCATAGTTATAAGAATATTCTATTCAAAACTAAATAAAGCAGACCACATTAAACAAAGAAAAAGTAGAATATATCACACATTTTAATGTATTTTTAAGAACAGTGGTTCTTTATCATATTAGGATAGTATTATTCTGTTGACATTTTTTATCTTATTATTAGCTGAAATCTATTTTGAACTACTCATATTTTCATTAGTTCACCTCCCTCTGGCTTATGATATTTTTATGTTCAATATTCTACTTACAGCTTGGATTAACAATCAAGACCCTTCCTTTTTCCTGTTTCTGATACACAGTGGCTCATGAAAAAGGAGAATTTGCCTCTTAGGGTAGCTAGAAAAATGTGTGTCACAGAGATTCAGGACACCAAAAGAGATGGGGTCTCTACTTTGGGAATGATAGTCTGTCCTCTGCAGCACTGAAGTAGACATAATTACTGCCCATGTCACAAGAATGCATGGTTTCCACCATAACCCACTCCCCAGAGGTGACCTTGCCATTTAGGGGCTTATTGTAAATGTGGCACAGAATTCTAAACAAGAACATAATTAGAAACACTTTTAAGTAAAAAAGGTTTTACTTTTTTACACACTCATCTATACACATATATACCAAACAAGTCAAATCATCTCTTTGTGTTGAGATATCTCCTTGGTAGAATGACATTATTTTAAATATGTGTGTCCTTGAAAAAATGTCTTTCTTGTCCTTACAAAGTCAATCTAAGGAGAATGCCACAATTGGCATGAAGTGTCTAGCCTGCAATGTAACAGGAACTTGATGACAATAAATGACTATGGAAAAATTAATTTGAAGAGTAATGAATCATCATAAGCTTTACATGAGAAGATACAGACCGTGTCCTCATAACTCTTTTAGAAAGTTATAAGTACAGGTTAAAACACAAATGAACCTTCTGATACTGAATGGATGAAAAACTTATAAACAAGTGCAATATAGTTTACCTTTGCTACTTCAAATCTTAATATTACAATTTTTCTAGTCCATATTTTAATTAAAAAGAATAAGTCACATCTTTCCTCGTGTATTTTTTGTGGTTTATTAAAGATCATATTAAAACATAATAGAAACAGTCAAGAAGGTCCATCTACATATTTGCAGGCTTGAGGTTTTCCTGAAACCTAAACAGCTTCTACCACATTATTCTACATTGACATATCTACATTTTCTAATGTTTTCACCACTCTCTGCATGTGATACTCATAACATTTGGGAGGTAAAACCTTTTATCTTTATGTAAAACATAAATTTTCACAATAATTATTTTAGTGAATTATTTAATTTTAAATGTATCTATATTTTTATTCAGTCAGCAGGTTTATAGAAAAATAAATATTTCCTAAATTGATAGAACATTTTGTAAGAAATCAAAATAGAATATATATGTATATATGTATATAATATTGATTTCAAAATCTAATGTGTCTTGAATGAATATTAAAATTATTTTAGGTATCAGATCTTGTTCTAAGTGCATATTTCAAATTAGAGGTGGATATTAATCACATATTTGAATTGTATGCATTTACTTGTACCAAGTGTTGTATTTCCTTAGACCTTATTTTCATAGAGTAACAGTTATTTCAACTAATGTGATAAAATATACTTCCTATGACCATTTATTTGGTGATAGGTTAATAAGGACTGAAATTGTTTATATCTAAAAATTTTTGACCCTTGAAAAAAATATTGAGTTATGAAATCAAAATTTGCAATTTGAGGATACTTCATATGCTACATGGATCTAAAAGTCAAAGAGTGAAATAATTAATGTTAAAAAGCAAAAGTCCAATCTATAGAAGGTAGAATTTAGATATGGGTACACAGGAAGTGTGAAATTTCAAGTGAAAAATATTACCAATCATAAAAATAAAAACAGATTTCATTGATTGCAGTTATATCAGACAAGATAGACAACAACTTAAGAAATATTAATTAAACATTTGAAGAAGAAGGCATTGTGTCATGGTAAAATGAAGAAATCATGAAAATGTAAGAATATTATTGTGAATTAATCTAATGAAAAAAGCTTCAAAATATATGCTACCAAAGCACATAATACTAAAGGAAGAAAGTCACACTTGCAATCATAAACTTCTTGGTGAGCAACTGAAAAATTACACCTAATAATCACTAAGGTTAACCTGGGGAACTGAGACAGGAATATCACAGATTTGCAGCCAGCATCAGCAATTTAGTGAGATCCTCTGCAAGTTAGACACTGTTTCAAAATAAAAGAATAAAATCAGTCTGGGGGTGTAGCTCTGAGATAGAATGCCCCTGCATTCCATCCCTAGTACCACACACACACACACACACACACACACACACACACACAAATCACAAAGTATAACAAAAATATCCACTGATTATAAGTCTACATTTATCATGTTATAAACACATATAAAATATGAAATAAGGTGACATATTAGCCATAGAAAAAACTTCAATAATTTTCAAGTGACTGAAATTTATAGGTTAGGTTAACAAGGTTATAGGATACAAGATTGACATACAAAATTATTTATTTCTATATAGGTGCAGCCAAAACCTGAAAATTAAAATAAACATTGAACTGAAGTTAGGATTAAACATGAGAAACAGGCAGAGTATGATACATGACACAAGGGAGAATGTAATAAAACTCAAAATGCTAACTTAGTGAGACTCTTTCAAAAAAAAAAATAAATAAAGGGATTGGGATGTACCTCAGTAGTAGAGTCTACCGAGTCTACCTGGAATCAATTTTCAGAATCCTCCCATCCCCATGCAAAAAAAAAAAATTACAAATTGCAGATTCAAAATTTAGTCCTTGATCAAATTCTTGGTACTAGACCCAATTCAGACAAAAAAAAAGTTATTCTAATTATAAAAACTGTTTGGTACTATGAAATAATCTCTGAGGAGGCCAGTGTCTTTAGCACTAAAAATTTTAAATATAATATTTTTAAAAATATTTTAATATTCTGCAGTCATTCATTTAAAGATAGGACACATTCTGAGAAATGCATTGTTAGGTGATTCCATCATTGTGCAAACATCATAGAGTCCACACTAATATCAGCTGAATACTTCCCAGAGCCACATGGCTAACATAAAAGTGGGTAAAATAATTTTATGGTGCCACCATCATATATATGGTCCATCCTGTTATGTGTGACAATATATACTTTTTATGGTTTGGCATCTATAAATGATTCATTAAAAATAAAGCTTAAAATGCTCTTGGATAATATATTAGAAATTCACATACAAAATAAATGTAAACAGTTAAATAACATTAGTACAGTTAGAATTCATAAGACTAAGATATTTACATGATTAATTATTAGAATTATACATCTACTTGAAGTGGGGGGATGAGTACATGAGTTGATAACATGGAATGGATTTATTTAATGTTGCTTAAAATCAAACATTATATTTGTAAATACATTTTTAATAATTAAGTTAATTTATTTATATGACACCCTAAATATAGTGGCTAATCTTTACTAGAAGTAATAAGAAATTTTTCAAGTTAAACCAAAGGAATATAAAAAGGTACATTTTATTTGTAGCAAATTGACTATGAACTTTTAAAACTTTTAAGGTCACAAATATTTTTAGGCAATTAATAAGCTGAGTTCAAGATACTGCCAAATCTTGCATTAATACCTCCTTTAAAAAATTAAATTATTGTTCTCAACTTTGTAATGTTCTCTCAGTTGACAATTTTGTAGCAATTAAATTCTTTCTCCATTCAATAGGCAAAAACAGTTTTCTGCTTAAAATACTTTAATTTTCTGTCTATAACTACATTAAGTGCTTGAGAAACCCCTGGGGATTCATGAGCCTGTTTAAGTGCACCATCTGTTACTAAATGTATACAAATACATACACATAAATGTATATGCACATACAGGAATGTGAGTAAATAATATATTTTTCTAGTAAGAAAGACCCAAACCATATGACATTCTTCACAAAAAATTAATGTAAATTTTTAAAAAGTTGATATTTAAGATCAAGTATGAGTGTTTAATTTTGATAGAAGGGCTTCCTAGTAGCTCATGATGCCAAAAATGTTAAGCTTATTTCTGAACACTTTCCCTAATTGTTCTTTCACACCCTAGTAATGTTATATATGGTGCTTTCTCTACAACTCTGTTAATTAGCTTGTATTTTTCCATTTACTTGAAATTCATTGATATTCATTTTCTTACACTTTCTCAATTATACCAATCTTAGAGGTAATATATTTGAGAAAATTTCTTTTTGTATCTGAACACTAATGATTTGACCCTCATGAAACTTTTAAAGTACTTTGTTAAGATTTTGTAAATGTCGTTCCAGTTACCTATTTATATTTCTATATATCACTGGACCTTAAGCTCCCTGAATGTTTTTATACTACTTAGGCTAATCTCTATCTTAGAACACATTGTAAGTTCTTCCTAAAGTGCACTTTACTTTGAATGAATAAACGTTTGGATAATTGTCACCTTTTTACTGATGTTGATTTAAAAAAAAAAGCCCACAGGAGACTAATGAGAATGTAATTCATATTTTTACTTTTATTTTTTATTGGTGCACTGTAATCATACATCTTTGTTAGGTACAAGCTGATAAAGGCATACATGCACACATTTTTCATTTAACCCTTCCTCAATTCCCTCCCTACTCCCTCACCCTCCCTCCTTCTCAAGTTCAGTTTAGTGATTGATCGTGATATGTTTGTGAAAGTACATCATGTGCATTGGGATGACTCTCCCATCACCTTCAGTTAAGTCACCTTCTTTGCTCATCTAAGGTTTCTAAAACTACTGTATTTTCAGATAATCGGTTCAGATATATTGATCTGTATTATTGAAACTTTGATTTTAGTCACATTTCCCCAGTACCTAAGAAGGACCTATGAATAGTACAGAAAAAGTAAGCCAAGCAACAGGGTAAATGAGAACTTCTAAACCAGGGAACGGTCTTGGAATTCAGAGCGGCCTATCCATCTGAGTTAGTGGAGAAAGGGATCCTAATAAGAATACAGGAGTTGACAAAGAAGCTGAGCCTGACCAATCAGAATAAAGGACAATTCAAGATACCTAGCATGTCTCTCTTTCAGCACAAATGTGTGCAAGTTTAAGTTTCTTGGTTCATTAATCATATTCTTTCCTTCATGATCATAAATTCCTCTTAAATTTTCCCCTTACTTTTCCAAATAAGCAGAATTAACCTGTGACTGCTCCTACCTAATCCTGTCTTTCACTTACCATTAGATGCAAATTCAAACCATGTTAATATACCATTTCTCATGTGCTGACAAGGATGTGAATCAATGGTATCTCTAAAATACTGCAGGTGGGAATGCCAAAAATTATAACCACTTAGAAAAATGTTCTGGAAGATTATCAATAAATTTAATCACATTTTTAACATACAACCCAGAGCCCCTTTGTTACTATTTATTCCGAAGAAAGAAAAACATCTCAAATTGATTTTTGACAGGGACTCAGTTTTAATGGAGTTGATTGACTATCAAGAAACTTTAAGAAGTTTTAATTTTAATAATATGTCTTTTTTCTGGTTGTCATTACATAATTATATGCACTGGTCAAAGTCATAAAACTATAATAGTTTCAAAGAATAAATTGTATTTCATGTACATCATACCTTTAAAAAAATCTGATTTTTAAAATCTTTCTTACATCACCCTAACACACACAGGAATAAATCTTTGCATTTGAAAAGTATAAAGACTTAATTCATTAAAAATGTTACCAAAAGTTTTCCTCTAATTTGTTAAATATTTTCTTCATGAAAATCAAGAAAACTTTTCATTTATTTTTATAGGTGTATTGTAATTAAACATTATCATGAGATTCGAAGTGTATATTCATGTATACATATGAAACCTTAACACACTAACTTAATCAACTGACAATGAATTTCTCCTCCTTACCAATGGTAAGAAAACCACAAAATGACACAAAACAGCTAACACAATCTTTCCAAAAGTCTTGCTCATATGATGTTTTTAGATTGTTTCAAATGGTATGTGAAGTCACATAATTATATTTCACATAATTTAATTACATTAGGAGCTTAAAAACTATATCTAAGTTCCTGAACTGCATATAATATGTAATTAAAGTTAAAAAGTGAAAATTTTTTTGCTGAATAGCTTCTGTTTTATTGGCAGTTCTTGATCTACCAATACTGTGATTACCAAGAAATAGCGATGTTACATGTTAATTATCTTTCCCTTTCTGGTGTTTTCTCAGTCTAAATTCTCACAATACTTTGACCTTCTTCAAATATTAATTCATAAGAAACCAGTAACTTTGCTATTTGATAATCTTTTCTAGGTACAGGTGTGTGTGCATGCATGTGTGTGTGTGTGTGTGTGTATGTGTTACACATACACAAATAAAGCCAAACACACAGACACATAGATGATAGCTAGCTAACAAGATACATGGAAGACACGAATGGCAGACAGACATACTATTAGATAAATGATCATGGAAAAATACAATATTTTAAAGAAATATGAAGTTATAGTAATTTTTCTTTGTTGAAATGCATACCTATACATAAGCAATTTTAACTTTATAGACTTTTACCCCATAACTCTAGAGGGCATGATCTGTCCTCTAGAGAGAATTTTTGTAGACTTCTTCTTTTATTTACTATCCAGAGATTATATTTTGTTATCTCTCCCCTCAAGACTAGTTCTCTGGTCCACCTTTCTCACTTACAGGTTACTTGCCTCATCTCATTTATTTTCAAGGGCCTAAAACTCAATCCATAATCTGGTAACTTTAAAGTATTTAAACCTTAGATTTCTTATGTATATAGAAACTTATATCCATACAAATGTAAATGCTCCATGAGTACCTTGAATGTAATATATTAAACTCTACTTCAGATGTGAATTGGAGAAGATATTAGGGAAACCATGTTTCCCCTAAACTCTCTATTTCAGGCATAAACATTTGCCATCAAGAAATGGCATCTTCCTTGAGTACACCTATTTCTCCCTCATGTACATTTGGCCGCTGAGCAGTGTTCCAAATGTTCCATCATAATCATCTCCAATTTCTTTACTTCTCCCCATGCCACTTCAACTACTTGAGGTTACCACAGTTTTTTGCCTACCTAAAGCAACATCTTACACACTACTCTCCGTCTCTGGTCTGGCTACTAACCAACTTTTTTTCCCATACTGCACCCTCAGTAATGTCTCACGGCATTGCCCCTGCTTAATATTTTTCTATAACTCCTGTTGTCTCCTAGGTCGTTGTCTAATCTGACCATGCTTATGATATTCTTCAATATATGATTCTTCTTTGTTTCTCTGCCATACTTAATTCATCTTCCTAAATCAAGGGTCATTCATTATGGGTTACTTTTCATTTCCCCAGAAAGTCTTTGTCCCCATTGGTGTATGAGTCTTTGAACACTTTGTTTTTTTGGTTAAATATTTAATTTCTTCTTCTGATTTATCAGTTTCATATAAAATATCTCTAAAGGCCTCATTTTTCACATTTCCATATATAAACTGATTTTTCTCAAAAATGTTTTAGGTCATTTCTTATAACTCATATTGAGAATGTCATATGTGTTCACAATTGTCCAATTCCATGTCTGTATCTTTAGTGAGTATTGCTAAATAATAATTATGCATGGCACTTGTAAATGTGCAAATATGCTAAGGAAGAAATTGATCAGGAATGACTACTGAAAACCTTTTCATTCTTAAGGTAGCCTGCATTATCTCTTGAATGCATATTTCTTGCTTTCCTAAAAGAAAAGAAAGACTGCTGCAATGGGGTTTTGAAGTAAGGTAGAGGATCAACCTCAGGATCAAATACAACAATGAGACACAGGGACATGTAGCCAAGGAACAGGATGGTAGTGAGGGGATGGATAATTGCAGGGGGAATCATCAAGAGGGGAAAGGGAGCTCTGGCTAATTGATTTACCAAGATTTCTGCTTAAGGGACACCAGAGTGATCAGACATCTCCTGGGGAATAGTGGGGGGCGAGAAGCCTAATCAGATATTGAGGATAAATTATTCCTGTTAAAACAAGTAAGTAGTATTCCTGTTCTTGAGAAGGTCTATGAAAAAAGGACTTAAAAAAATCTGAATGAAGTCAGGGAAAGAAAATCTTTGTCAGTATACATGCATGTATATATATATATATATATATATATATATATATAATTAATAATATATACATGCATTTATATTGACAAAGATATACCTCTTGTATCTTGAGTTCTTGTACATATATATGTGTGTGTGTGCATGTATGTTTGTATACATATATATATATACATAATATGTAATGCATTTTGTAGTTTATATTTTAAAATGAGGTAAAATCATTGGAATGATTTTTTAAATCTATTTATTTTTTTATCGGCGCATTGTAATCATACACCTTGTTGAAGTTCAGGGTGATAGAGGCATATATGCACAGTACTCACTCACTGAGCCCTCATCTTGTTCCCACCCATTCCCTTCCCTCCTATCCTTACCATACTCAGCATAGTAATTAACTTTGATAAGTTTGTGTATGTACATCATAACCATTGAGGTATTTCCCTCTTCCCCCCTCCCATCTCCTTTAGTTAGGTATACTTCTTCACTCAAAGAAGGTTTCTCTTCCTTTGTCTGGAGCCTCTCTTACATCTCAATTTCTCACTAGGTTCTGCATGTGGGCTGAACATTCAGTTTTTCACTTTTTGTGACTAATATAACAGCATAATGTTCTTTAGTTCCATCCATTTCCCTGTAAATGACACTATTTTATTTTTCTTCATGGCGGAGTAGAATTCCATTGTATATATCCTATGGTTTTGTAATCCATTCATCTGCTGATGTAAATCTCAGCTGGCTCCATAGTTTGGCAATTGTGATTTCTGCAGCTATAAACACAGATACACATGCATTACTCTGGTAGTTTTGTTTCAATTCTTTTGGGTAAAACAAAACATACAGGAAAAAAAGGCAAAAAGAAAAAAAATAGAACAAAAGTAAAAACTCTTGTATTTGACCTCTGCCACTCTCTTGGGTCTGTGTGAATGCTTTCAGTCATTTAAGGTCCACTTTGTACAGTAGACTCCTGAGAACATTCCACGCATTCTTGCTTGCTTGCAAACCTGGAACAGAATCAGTCTGTAGCCCCAGTGCTATAGTCTCCTGCAGGGGTACCCTGGCCTGGTGTTTCTCTCTGTGTGGGTACTGATCACTAGCTCCGAGGTGCAGAGTCTGTCCCAAAGCAAGCACAATGAATTGACATTCTCTGAAGAGAAGGCTTGGTTGGTCTGTGACTTTCAAGCCTGGTGATTTTTCACAGAGTTTAATGTGTGGTGTGAAGCCAATGTCTCTGTAAATTTCCACCCCCTTTTTATGATCTCTTTTCAGTTACTCCGTGAGGAGTTTGCATTCACTTTGGGGAGTTTGCCTACTCATCTCTGCCACCAGGCGCATGGTGGGACCGGGGTAGGGAGGGATACGGTCATGGATTTCATCATTCTTTTCCGTCTTGACCTCACAGGACTGTGCAGTTTATGGCTGGTGACATTAGTGTCTGTGAATTAGGCCTCAGATTGCTGGATATAAGATTTTTGGAACTTCCAAAGTTCCCTCCAGTCCACCAGTGTGTGCTATTTTCTCAGATCTCCACTTGTTCAGGGATTTGTCACTTCTTTTTTCTTTTTCAGCCTAGGTGTTTAAAAGTGGCCTTGTAGATATTACGGAGTTTCTCTGTCTAGTTCCCACTTCCTATGAAGATAGTTTGGGATAGGATACTTTTTTAAATGTTTCTTAAAATTCTTGAGAATAGCAAATAAAATGAGGCTGAAAAACATTTTGTCTAAGCTATGTCACACAGCTTTTGGAACGAGAAAGCAAAGTACCAAATGGAATTACATATATTGAAATCATTATTATTTTCCACCTTATTCTCAGCAAGTCAATAACAGATTAGAAGACATACCTCAGCCGGGCGTGGTGGCGCACGCTTGTAATCCCAGCATTCGGGAGGCTGAGACCGGAGGATAGGGGTTCGCGGCCAGCCTCAGCTACCTAGTGAGGCACTCCGCAATTTAGTGAGACTCGATTTCAAAATAAAGAATAAAAAATAGGGCTGGGGGTATAGCTCGGAGGTAGAATGCCCCTGAGTTCAATCCCCAGTACCGCCAAAAAAAAAAAAAAAAAAAAAAAAAAAAAGACATACTTCAATGAGAATAGATTTTGGGAACTTCATAGCAAAGCTGTGGGCTCTCTAACACTGTTTAACAGACTGTTTTGGAGCTGTGAAATGAAAGAGATAAAGCAATCTTTCATATGGGAAAATATTTGAACTGATAAAAAGAAATAAAGCATTCAAATTTTAGCCTAAATATAACTTTATCATCTAACTCTTATAAAATAAAGTTCTTAAGCCAGGCGTGCTGGCCGCATGCTTGTAATCCCAGCATTTGGGAGGCTGAGACCAGAGGATCCGGGTTAGCCGCCAGCCTCATCTACCTAGTGAGGCACTCCACAACTTAGTGAGATTCTGTTTCAAAATAAAGAATAAAAAATAGGGCTGGGGGAGTAGCTCAGAGGTAGAATGCCCCTGAGTTCAATCCCCAGTACCGCAAAAAAAAAAAAAAAAAAAAAATAGAGTTCTTATGGTATACATTTTCATTTGCATCAGTGATTTTCATAATGATTATTATTACTCAAAAACATTTTTATTTCCATCCATTTTTATGTGCAAATTACAGTGGAATAAAGGCAATGTTTAGCCAACTGAGCTCCTGATTCCACTAAAGTAAACCAAATAACTTAAAAAGGAGATGATATCAAACTTTAATCTGAAGGGAAATAATAATAATAAGTTATGCCTTAAAACTTCTAGCAGTACTAACTTTAGAACAATAAGACAATGAAGGCTTTGATATATGTGTGATGTGATTAATTCAAATCTCCAATATTTTAGCCTACAATCCCTATAATACAAGCTAACAATGTGTGCATTATGTAATCCATATCACATAAAATAAATCAAAGATATAATTTGAAAAATTAATAATAAATGATTAATATTCTTAGATGTTATGAAAAGGAACTTAAATTTCATGTCTCCATCAACTAAATCTGTATACTCATTAATATGAATTCCATTCCCTTTCCGTCCCAGGCCCTGATCACCATCATACTTTCTATTGCTATGATTTTGACTAATCTATGAATCTCCTGTAATTTAAATCATACATTATTCATTTGTGTGAGTATGTATGTATCTGTGTTTGTGTGTGTGTGTGTGTGTGTGTGTGTGTGTGTGTGTGTGTGTTTATCTGGCTTACTTCATTAGTATAATATTCTCAAGGCTCATAAATGCATTACAAAATACCAGATATTTTTCCTTTTAAAGGCTGCAAATATTCCATTGTATCTATGAACATAGGAATACAAATTTATCTTTGGGACACTGCTTTTAGTTCCTGTGGGTATATTTCCATAACAATAGTTTCTGGGTTATATGGTAATTCTTTTTCTTTTTTTTCCATGAAATTGCCATACTGTTTTCTAGAGTGGTTACATTATTTTATATTCTCTGCTTCAGTGAACAGAGTTCTAAGCATTCCAATCCCTCACCAACACTTGCCATTTTCTGTTTGGATTAGCCACCCTAATGATTATGAGGTGTTTGACTTTTATTTTCTAATTGTTGATTATGTGGAATACTTTTTCATGTGTTTGCATGTCCACTTTCATTGGATAAATGGCTATTCAAGTCAAATGCCCATTTTTATATCATTTTTTATTGCTGCTGAGTTTTAATAGTGCTTTGTATATTCTGGATGCTAATCCCTTAACACATATATAATTGCAAATATTCCTTTCCTTTTTTTTTGTACTGGTCATTAAACCAGAGACATTCTGCCTCTGAGCTACACCCCAGTCATTTTCATTTTATTTTATTTTGTTTTAATTTGAAACAGGGTCTTGGTAAGTTTCTGAGAGTCTCAATAAGTTTTTAAGGCTATTCTTGAACTCACAATCCTCTTGTCTCAGCCTCCCAAGTACTGAGGTTTCAGGTGTGTACCATCATGCCCAGCTTTGTTCTTCCATTCTTAGGTTGCAGTTTTACTCAATTGGTAGTGTTGTTTGATAAGTTGTGTTTAAAAGTTGTGTAACTTTTAAAGTTATTATGAAATTTATCTGGTTTTTTTTCTTTTGTGGCCTGTGTCTTTGATGTAATACAAAAGATATTCTTAACAAATCTGATATTTTACTGTGTTTTCTTCTGATTTTCATAATCAGATCTTATATTTAGGGATTTGATCCATTTTGCCTTAAATTTTGTATATGCTGCTAGATAAGTATACAACTATACAACTTAGTTATTTTTTATGTGTATATCCAATTTATTTAGCCCATTTGTTGAAAAGCCTACTTCTTTTTTCCATACAAAGGTTGAGGTATTCTTGAAAACAAAGTAAGGAATTATATCTTGACTATACATTATATTTCATTGGATGATATGAAAATTTTTATGATAGGACTGCACTATTTTGATTATTAGACATCTGAATGACCTTTGAAATCAGGAAATGCACATACCCTAAAATATAGTCATTTTTTAATATTCTTCTGTTTATATGGAGTCTCTTGAAATACCATGTGAATTCTAAGATAAGATTTTATATTTCTGGCAAAAAAAAGACCTTAAAAGATTTTGATAGGAATTGAATTGAATTTGTAGATAGCTTTGAATAGCATGAGCACTCAATGTTAAAACCAGAAGAGAATCTTGAAAACAGCAGGAGAGTGGCTACATTTCACACAAAATAAAATATTTGATTAGATTTATCAACAGACTTAGCATCAAAGATTTTGCAGACCAGAAAGCAATGAACTCATATTTAAAGTAAACACACAGATACATAAACCAATAAAAAAATATAATCAAAACAAAAGCTGTGTTTCTAACTGCATCTGTGCTACATATTTTATATTCCTTCACAGATCTTGGATATTGTTTTCATTATTATTTCCAATCAATCTTATTTACTTTTTTCATTTTTTTACTTCAGATTGGAAAATGATTTAATTTATCTATTTATTCTTACTGTTTTCTGTCATGTTCAGTCAATAGTTTCTCCAGGATATGTTTGTTACATTATGCTATACTATGTCTTTATGTTCTTTAATTTTTACCTTTTAAAAATAAGTAAAATTTTTCTGTATGTGCTTGAGCATAGTTGATATACTAATTCTGATACTTGCATAACCACGACTGAATGTGTCTCTAATTATTGTGTTTTTACTTGAGTATAGATCAGATTCACTGATTCTTTATATTATACAGACTTCACATTATATGTTAGATATTATTGGTTATGATATTATGCTATGTAATTCTGTTATGATATTATGATATAATGAGAAGGTTGAATTTGGCTATATTTTCCAAAGGTTCTAAACTATTATCATTTTAATCAGGCAGTTAAGAGGTTGCACACAAACTAGAAAATAAAATTTCAGGTCAATTATTTTTATCTGACTTATGTTGCTTGAATGTGACTGTACATGCATAGTACAAAGACTGACCTGACATTTGGGCACAGTCTGTAAAAAGAATCAGATTCTCTTCCATTTAAGGTTTGTCCTTTCTGTTAACATTTCATACTCAATCCTTTGAATTGTCAAAAAAAAAAAAAAAAAAAAAAAAACCACTACATGCTTCTATTTGAAATTTAGCCAGTATTGAGGATACACATTCCTGAAAAATTATACAAATTGGTAAATATTCTGGTACAGTTTCCTTTGATAAGTTAACCCTGTGTTAATATATGCATGCCTTTCTTCACTTTCTTATATCTTCAGTCAGTGTTTTTATTTTCAAATTTTATAATTATTTTATGAAACACTCTTTAACCTAATAGTAGCTACTCATTCATTTCCCTGAAAATGAATTTTTGGTGAGAATAAACTTCTTCTATAAAATGTTCATAAATCATAGATTTTCTTGTATGTCTTCCATACTCTTAATTTGAAATTCTATAGACATACTTGGAAAACTATCCTATTGGCTATTCTATTTTGGGATTAACAGTATTTATTGAATACCATAGTAATAATTGGTCAAAATACCCTGAATGAACTTCCAATGTTTTAATCTCATTTTATTTGAACCTTGTAGGCATAACACAATAAAGATATGACAGCATTTTTTCATTTCTCCATTAACTTATGTTGTTAAATTCAACTGCTTCAAGGTGAAGTTGTTGCTATAATATTTATGAAAGTCATATTACTGCAGAGTCCATTACAAGAAAGGATGCAGCTGGATCTCAGGTTTTGAGATATAACTTTTATTGCCTGAGGCTGTTATTTAAACTCCAGGACTGACTAAAGTGATGAGATCACCATTTTTCAAGTGGACCATTTTGTATTAGTATTTCTTATGAAGTTAAAACCAAAACATATGAGGACAACTGCATTTGCACATGTATATCATATTTAGAATTCTATTATTGTTTAATTGTCAAAAACAGTGGAAATGTTTTAAGTAGATTCATTTAGTGCTTTGAGAAAAATAACATTTAAAATTTTAATGAGTGGATTTCTTTTCTAGTGTTTTTTTCTTGTCTCATCAAGAGTAGAGCTCTTCTACAAGAATATCATGAAAATCATTCCATTCTTATGTATAGTGTGAAATGTTACAGTTTGGATAGCAATACAAATGAATGCTGACTATACAAAATATTAGAATTCAAAACAAGAGTAGGAAAATTGAATTTTAAATGACTTTTTGTCATGATTTTGTAACAAAATTTTGCTATAAGTATCTAATACTTCAGATTTTTCATGATTTAATTTCTCCCTGACTAAATCTTCATGTTTTTATTTCCTGACAAGATTTATCTCTTAAACACAGCAGGGCAAAAGGGTTAGGATTTATATGATGTTATAGAATAAGATTTTTTTTAAATAGTGGAAAAAACAGCATGTAATTGGTGGATCCAAAGAGCTGCTTATGATAGAGTTGAGTAGGGTGCAGAAAACATAATAAAGATATAAAATAGACATAATCCTGCTAAAACACATGCTCATCAAAGACTACCAAGGGAAAAATAGAGATAAATAGAAACTTAAAATTAGGTCACTATATAAAACTCAACAAATATATACATATTACTGCTTATCTCCCTCATAGCTGGTTCCAACTTGCCATAGAAAATTCTACTAATATAATACACATGCTCTCAAGTGCACATGAAACATTCTCTAAGGGTAATAGCTAGGCAATAAAACCAGCTTCAGTACACCGCTATGGAAAACAGTGTGGAGGGTCCTCAAAAGAATGGGAATGCAGTTACCATATGACCCAGCTATACCACTCTGGATATCTATCCAAAGAATTGAAACCAGACTACTACCATAATAATGCATGCATATCTATGTTTAGCAGCACAACTCATAACCAGTGGAAATGTTCATCAACAGATGAACACATGGCAAAATTATGGGATATACACACAATGGAATTCTATTCAGCCATAAAGAAGAACAAAATTATGTAATTTGCAGGGAAATGGATGGAACTAGAGATTATTATACTGAGATTAGTGAGTCATAAAAAGTCAGATATTTTTCCTCATATGTGGAAGCTAGGGAGAAATTGGGACACAGGAAGGACTCCAGACAAAGGAGGAGAAACCTTACTAGAGTAAAGGAGGTGATTTAACTGACACAGGCTGGAGAGGGGAGGAATACTTGAAGAGGGAAACGCTTCAAGGGACATGATGTACATACACAGACTAATGGATGTCAATCACAGTATCATGCACAGGAAGGTGGGGTGGAAGAGGAAGTAGGATATGAACTGGGGAATGGTTCAATGAGTGGTATGTGAATGTATGCCTCTATCACCCTGAACTTCATCATGATGTATGATTACAATGCACCAATAAAAAAGCAAAAAACATTAAATCATACAAAATATTTTCTCAGACAATAATGGAGTTATGGTAGAAAGTAATAACAAAAAATAATTGATAAATTATCAAACATGAACAAACTTTAAAAAACATACTAATAAGTTATCAAAGAAGAAATTAAAGGAGGAATTAGAAAATGCGTTTGTGACCAACCTCAGATACTTAGTGAGGCCCTGTGCAACTTAGTGAGACCCTGTTTCAAAATAAAGAATAAAAAATAGGACTGGGGGTGTAGCTCAGAGGTAGAATGCCCCAGGGTTCAATCCCCAGTACTGCAAAAAAAAAAAATCATGAGGGGAACTATAAAAAATATCTTCATTGGGTTTTATAAGACCTCTTACCATACCCAAGCCTTAATTTTTGTATGAGTATAAAAATATGACACACTGCACTACTAAAAGTGTTTTTATTGTGCAGCAGCTTTACTGACATGCAATTCACATTGTGTGTAAAAATGTTGACATAAAAAGTGTTTTTTAAATGATATCATAAAGTCTGTTAAAAAAAAACAAACTCATAGAATTTTAGAAAACTTTTGCATACAAGGTTTCACTTCCTGAACTGAGTTGCTTTAACATCTGAAACTCTTTGAATCTTCTCATGAAGCAACAAGTGAAAATTTTATATGTCTTTTACAGTTCCCATTTAATATTCTGGTTTTCAAAAATTACTATACAAAATAAGCTTCAAATTACAAATATAAGGTATAAGCATAATATAAGTGATTTTTCTTATTCATCCTCAAATTCTATCACTAAGATATCTCATTAGATATAAACAAAATTTCAAAATTCTCCCAAAATCTGAAATCTAAAATGCTCCTAGTCCCAAGCATTTCAGATGATGTATACTTAACCTGTATTATAAATTCTGGCCATGCATGGACTTGCATCTTGAACTATGACAACTCAATCTTAAACATATGAATAAGTAAATTAGGCCAATGATGCAAATAAATAATTTTGTTGAGTAACATATGAATAACATAAGCTCACAGTAAAATTCTCAATATTAATGCAATTGGATAAATGCAAATTAAAACCACAAGACATTACCGATACCAATGTATATCTGTAATTTAAAAGAAAGATAAAAGAAGATAAATTGAAAAGATGTGGAGAAATTGTAATCCTCATATGATTCCAGTAGACAAGTAAAATGGGCAGAAACTATGGAAGTCTGGCACTTTCTAAGAAAACTAAACATAGGATGGCCTTATGATCCAACAAATCCATTCCTAAGTGTATACTCAAGAGAAAACAAAACAAAAAAATTTCACCTCTATGTTTATAACTGAATTATTAATAAATATAAAAACCTTAAATAACACAAATAGATGACTCCAATGCTGAGTTGGTTGAGTAAATTGTGGTATATCCATACAATAACATATAACTGGGCAATTACAAATATAAAGTACTCATATATGCTACAACGTGATTAGTCTTGGAAACTCTATGCTAAGTGAAAAAAGCCAGTCATATAAGCCTATATATTACATTATTACATTTTATGAAACATGAACTATAGAAAACTCTATAAAGACACAGAATATATAACACAATTTCCTAGGGTCAGGAGGGTTGAAGGGGAAAGGCAAACTGCTCTGTTGACTGTGCATGTATGCGGTACACTTTTTAAGATAATAAAAATGTTCTAAAATTGATTGCAGTCATAGTTTCATAACACTGTGAATGTGATAAAAATAGATTGAATTATGCCCTAGATGTCTGAAATGTATACTATATTAATTATATGTCAATAAAGCTATTGCACAATGAAAACACTTTTAGTAAGGCGATGTGTCATTTCTTTTTATGCTCATTCAAATATTAAGGCTTGGGTATGGTAATGAATTTTACAATGCCAAATGATGAGCTAGAATGAAGGTCCCTGTCTGTCTTCTTCTACCCCGTTGCCAGGAATTGCTGGATATCAGGCAACTGGGTGTCCAATATACTCCCTAATCTTGTCACAAGTGGAATTAAGAAAATCCGTTGTTCTTTCCTTTTAAAAAAACTGCCTTCCCAATATGTACTGCTCTCATTACTTTTTAATGAAGTCACATTAGATGCCCATGGAATATTACACACTTTTTAACCCCTTAAAGTTCACCACATTCTATCAGTTAGACCACAATAACCATCTTGATCTTTTTTTTTTTTTCCGTGACTTTTCATGATCATACTTCGGCCTATATTATAGTAACTCTTCTTCTGTTGTTCTTAACCTCCCGATTCTAAAAAGAGAATGTCTTTCTATTGCTAAACAGCCGACTACCCTATTACTTTAGATGGCTAAAACAAGTATATTTCTGATGAATCTATGGATTCATTTGGTTCATCAGGTTTGATCTTTACTGGGTCTTTTCTTTGCTATCTCATGTACTGTCACACTCTGGGAAGAGAGAAAATGTGTTTTACATATCAAGAGTCTTGGTGCTGGTTAGTGGCAGTATCTTTCTATGTGTGATTTTTCATTATTTAGATGTCTTTCTCAGTTTTCTTTACGTGGTGGTGAGATCATTCCAAGAGATGAAGGTTGAAGATTTTAAATTTTCTTAAATACTATCTTCTGGATCTCACATAGTGTATAATTTACTACTGCATTCTATTTATTAAAAAACATCACAAAGCCAGCCCAGATTCTAGAGTAGAGACATAGAATGCACATTCTGATAAGAAAAAGTTGCAAGGATTTTTTAATTTTTAATCAACCATAAAAATTGGAATATTTATTTAATCAAATAAAGATAAGTAAAAGTCTTTTTATTTTTTCCCATCTTTTACTCAGAATATATTCAGTCATTATAAAATAGCAGATCAATAATTTCAAGATGAGAACATCTGCCAAGTAACCTTAAATGAACTTCTTATCTTGAGATGAGAAATAACAGCTCAAGATTCTAGTATTTATCTTTATTTTATAAAATATTTAAATATCCTGCCTATCTTTGTAGAAAGCTGAGTGTTTAATTCTTCATTCTACAAATTAAAAAAAAATCTAAACTCAAAGGATGGTAAGCAATTCTTCATAAATTAAATATTGCCTGAACCTTCAGATTAGTATTACCATGCTTCTCAGACTTTTTATTACAAGCTTGGAAAGCTATTTGATTGATTATAATTTTCATTCTTTGTGATTATAATTCACAGCTCTTAAACATAACAAACATAATGAAGATTTGTTCCATTAATGTCTTAGCTTTTTTTTGTCATTGTGATGAAAATACTCAACAAGAACAATTTAGAGGAGGAAAGGTTTATTTGGATTCATGGTTTCAGAGGTTAGTCCATGGTAGGCTGACTCCAAGACAGAAAGATCATGGCAGTTTGACAAGGCAGATAAAAGCTAAGTAGCTCATGGCAACCTATATACAGAAAGAGGGAGGAAGGGAAGGACCAGAGATAAATATAATCCCCAAGGCCACATCCTCAGTGACTTATTTTCTTTTTTTATTTTTTATATTAATTGGTGCATTGTAATCATACATTTTTGTTAGGTACAAGCTGATAAAGGCATATATGTACACATTTCTCGTTTAACCCCTTCCCCTATTCCCACCCCACTCCCTTGCCCTCCCTCCTTCTCAAGTTCAGCTTAGTGATTGGCTTTGATATATTTGTGAAATTACATCATGTATTCTTTAACAATTCCATACTGGGAACAGTTACCACCCAGTAAGTCCATTTATGTTTTTAGTCCATCAATGGATTTGTTGACTGATTAGGTTAGAGCTTTTCTGGGGAATACCCAATATCCAAACCATAACAACTAGGTATAGAACTAAGATGAAAAACAGGCATTTTAAAAGCAAAATTTTATGTACCAGATATTCAGAATCAGCCATCAAATCATTTAACCAAATCTTTGGCCATCTTTTATCTATTGATTAATTCTACAATTAATATTTATTTTTGTGAACAATAGGTTGGCACGTTTCTAAGATATAGTCTTATAGAACTAGATTGGTTTGTAAACTATTATTTTATTTTATTTGTGTAAGCAAACAGTTATATATGTTGCAGCAGAAGATATATTTTTATTACTATGCCAATCATTTGCTTACAAAAGTGGACATTCAGCCGGGCGTGGTGGCACACACTTGTAATCCCAGCATTCGGGAGGCTGAGACCAGAGAATCCGGGTTCGCGGCCAGCCTCAGCTACCAAGTGAGGCACTCCACAACTTAGTGAGACTTGGTTTCAAAATAAAGAATAAAAACTAGGGCTTGGGGGTGTAGCTCAGAGGTAGAATGCCCCTGAGTTCAATCCCCAGTACCGCAAAAAAAAAAAAAAAAAAAAAAAAAAAAGTTGACATTCATTTTGAACATTATAGTTTGAAACAAAATATAAAAACAATGCATATTTAAAATTTTACTTCATTATATTTTCTCTAACAACATAAGTATGCCAAGCATTTTTTATTTGATTCCATTATAAGAATTTATTAATTTTACCAAAAGCATGTTACTAGCCAGTAAAATCGTGATATATGATTATTCTATTTTTACAGGTTTATATTTCATTTAATTTTTTTCAAATCAGTTATGTTAACTATTGATTCTGAAATATGTTATAAAATCATTTTCTTAATTTTAATAAAAATGAACATTATGAAACAATAAAATAATCCCTCCAAAAATTTAATCTACAGTAAAAAGTTTAAGTCATGGACCCTAGAGTGACTAGAAAACAAAAGCAAGTAGAATATTGAAAAGCAGTTCCTCTGCATTACAACTTTGCTAAAGAATGTAAGTACATGTTTAAATGTGAATAAAATAAGTTTTGCAGGACTTTATAAGGCTAAGTCTCACACTGCACAGTGTTTATGATTGTTTAGTACAATATTATTACAAATTATAAAATATGAGTATGATAATTAGATAACATGGTCAAAGACTATAGGAATAGAAGAATAGCTACATTGATTAATGTAGGTAAGAAGTATTTACTAGGAAACTTGTTTGAAATTAGGCAAAGATTTTGTTCATTAAATAATCATGTTAATTTAATTAAAAATGATAGTGTCTTCTAAAGTGAAAAAGAAAACTTTAGAAAAAGATATTAAGAGACATGCACATCAAATGTTACTTGGGGAGCTATATGTTTTTTCAAACCCTGTTTTATTCTTGTCCATAATAGATATTATTTGTGTAGTTTTACAGAGTTGAGTAACTAAGTTGTCCTGTATGAAAAATCAGTGTATGACAATTCCCATAGACATGGGAAGGAGCTGGAAGAGAGTCTCAGATTCCTCACTACTGGGGTTATTTGCTAAATCACAGCACAGGGGATAAAGGCTTAGGGTCAGTCTGAGACCTTGGACTTCAAGAAGTCTTTCTGATATCTGAGAGGGGAGAGAATAAATTAGAGTTAAGGTTGCCTACTAATTTGCAACTTGAAGTTCAAATTAAGTAGATCCATAATTCTGTGCTTACTCTTCCCTCAAGGTAGCTGCAAATTCTAAACTTCTGATGTTCAGCTCTAAATGCTCAGACTCAAAGCAAACACACACACACACACACACACACACACACACACACACACTCACACACACACCCCAATACAACAAAACAGCAAAAAGGAAAGAAACAAAGGAACATGGACAGTGGACAGCTGGGTAACTAACAAGCTGACAAAGAAGACTTCAGTCATATATGCGTTACTGAGAGGCACAAGTTAAAATCAAGAACTCAAAATTAGAGTAGCCCAATTACAACTCTCAAACTCTAGCCGAGAATCAAAAAAGGTAACTATAGTGGGTTACTGAAGAGCTACCCTGTTTGGTCATAGAACAATCAGGAGCTAGTTGGCTCATTCATCTTATCTGTAAGAATAAGTACAAAATATTCATGGTACCTGCTTATTTATATGATAAAATGATAATGATTACATTTAAGAAAAACACAATATTATTATTCAGTCCCAGCTAGAATTTAAATTCATTTTTAGGACACATAATAGAAAATAATATCATAAAGTTAGCACCAACCAAAGAAAATCTCTTGTACTTTTCTGCTTAAAAATTAAATATCTGGAGCGCATGGTGGTGCATGCTTGTATTCCCAACATTTGGGAGGCTGAGACGGTAGGATCCGGGTTCATGGTCAGCCTCAGCTACCTAGTGAGGCACTCCGCAATTTAGTGAGACCCTGTTTCAAAATAAAGAATAAAAAATAGAGCTGGTAGTATAGCTTGGAGATAGAATGTCCCTGAGTTCAATCCCCAGTACTGCAAAAAAAAAAAAGAACAAAAAATTACATATCTGTACTTTTCTTCTTAAAAATTAAAAATCTGTACTTAGAAAACAATTTTTTTGTGTGTGGTATTATGGTATTGAGGATTGAACCCAGGGGCATTCTACCTCTGAGCTACACCTCCAGTCCTATATTTTGTTGTTGTTGTTTTATTTTGAAACAGAATCCCACTGGGTTGGTGAATGTCTCACTACATTCTAAGCCTGTCCTCGAACCTGCAATCTTCCTGTCTCAGCTTCCCAAGTATTGGGATTATGGGGATGATCCATCATGCCCAGGTAAATAATTTAAATATTATATAAGTGTTGCAGTATATTGTTATTAAAAATCAATTTTATATTAAAATCATGAGAAATTAAGTTCTAAATATCATTATGTTGGTATAAACCATCTAAATCTCTTCCCAAATATTCAATGCTAACATAAACATTATATTCACAAATGATTAGACAACTAAAATAAGAATGACTATTCAAATAGTCAATGGAAACAAATCTAAGAAAGCTAAGTAATAATATGAAGTAATATTTATTATTAAAACTAATTTTCATATATTGATGATTTCTAAGAATGTGAGACCACAATTTCATGCAAATCAATCATCCACCAATAATGCCAAGAATCATTTAGCCAATAGTTAAAGATTCTCTCCTATCAAGTATTTTATAGGGGCTCTTTAAATTTGCAACATGGGTTATAGTTATTTTGTGTTAGTTCTTGTGCTATAGTTTAAAGTTATTTAATAAAGTTGCAATGACAAAAATTGTCATACTTAAAAACCTAGCATATCCAAGATGGAATAATATACTAAAAGTATTTAAATTATGATCCACAAGGCATTATTTATCTGCAAACTGTTGGGAATCAGCTACAGTATAAGTATAATAAAGTGAAAATGAGTGTTTGCAACATGTATTGACATTGCAGTGACAATTTTTAAGATTGTATTACAAAAGCATTTGTTGCCTTAAAAAGTTTTCTTCACCACAGAGAATTTGAGAAATACTGACAGAGCCCAAATGGTAGCCTCACTAGAAAAGAATAATAAGCAAGCTGAGAAGTGGTTGAAATACTACCACTAATAAAATATATTTATTACTGCTTTTACAATGTGCAATCACTGTGCTAAGAAATTTATATACATTTGTACATTTGTTTTATTCTCAAAACAGTAAGTGAGAAAGTATTAAAATTTACAGATGCAGAGACTGAGGTTTCAACACATTAAGTATCTTGTTTGAGGTCTCAAAAGCAATATGTACATAGAGAGGAAATTAAATTCAGATCTAAACCAAACTCTGATAGTTAATCACTCTTCTATACCATGTCTTTCCCAAGAGCAAAAACAAGCATTGCAATGACATCTAAGGTGATATTTGTAAGTTTACTATACCTACTACCAAGTTTTACACAATCTTGTCTTGAGTCAGAACATTCTCCATGGTAATATGAAGAGAATAATAAAAGTAAAAACTATTGTTTGTATTATTTTTTTTCAGTTCCCACTATATGTGAAAAAAATAACCAGATGTTTTTACAAATATTGTTTAACTTAATGAGGAGCTAAGTGAAAGCTCAATATTTAAGGATACTTTGATAATTCAAATTAAAGTTGCCTCTAAGTCATTGTGTTTCCATCAAATGGAAAACAACTGACCTCTCCAAACTTACCACATGAATCCTTCTATGAAATCAATTAAAATGAGATAGCATTGTAATAGGATTAAATTAATTGATGTAGTCATTAGAAATATAAAATTTTCGAATATTTAACAGGCAAATAATTTACAATGTGTTTTTTATATAGAAACTAGTATATTCCTATCAAGGTTACAATTTTAGAATGGTAGTTTTGGGAAGGCATAAAGATCATATAAATTTATATAACATAGATGTATATACTGATACATTTGTAGATATATTTTCCTTAAAATGATAATTAATGGAAAATAGAATCTATTTTATTTTACTTGAATACTTCACAGACTTTTTTGATGCTATAGATTGAACCCAGTGGCATTTTACCTCTGAGCTAAATCTCCAGCCCTTTTTATTTTGAAATAGGACTGAGAGTCTAAGTTACTAAGAGTCTTACTAATTTCCTGAGGCTGACCTCAAACCTGCAATCCTTCTAGCTCAGCCTAAGCATTTGTATTATGGCCATGTACCACCACATCTAGTTTAAGTGCTAATTCTCTTGTTCTTGTGATCACTTTGGCCAGGATGAAAATGGGGAGTTTATTCTAGTAGCATAATGATGGTCCGATAATAGGAAACATATTAATGCATATTAATGTGTACCAATAAACTTAAAGGTTTTAGAAAACCTACAACTCAAGGAAATTCTTTGAGAAAAGTCAACATCCATTCATAATTGAATGCTTTTAAAATATATATAAGAAAGATGGGTAATTCTTCAGTATGATGAAATATATATGTCTCAATACCAAAGCCAGTATTGTACTTAACAACAAGAAAAAAAAAATGTAGTCTCAAAAGTGTGTGGAAAAAGATATGTGTTCGCTATCCCCACTATTATCAACATTGTTATTAAACAATTCAATCCAATAATTAAAAACATTGGAAGCAGACAAACTGAAGTAGCAGAAAAAATAGTTTCTCTTTGCAGAACTTATTATCGTATATGGAAAAACTGAGGAAAATAAATGCAAATTGTTTTACATAATAAGAAAGTTTAGCATACTAGTTTGCAAAATTTTAAAAATTCATTACCTTTATATTTGTAACTCCAAAAAAATTATAAATTGTTAAAGTAAAAACAAAGAAAATTGTATTTAGGTAATAAATTTTCAAATCAGAACACACAAAATTATTTAGCAACCAAATGAGTATTTCAGTAAGCGGAAGGAATAAGGGCTCCTTATAATAGGAAGGGGAGAGGGAGTTTTGAGAGTTATGCATTCTGTGGAGATAAGAAAGACAAGTCCAGTGGTTAAGGTAGTAATAACATCAGTGTGTCCAATGAAATGTTCATGCTGGTAAAAAACTGGACACTCTAATCTCTTAAGGCCAACAGGATATTTTAAAGTCCAAAAAATTATTTTCTTTCGTAGATTCACTTGACAATATAGTGTTTGTGTAGCAACTTGTCTCCATCAGCAATCTCTAAAGCACACAAAAAAATTTTGCACACTTTGACCACTCTGCAGTCATTTTGACTTTTATTTTATCATATCCATCTGCCTATCACCTATTAATTATTATCTGTCTTTCAGTGTTCGTCATTTAGATAATAGAAAGGCATTCTTTTTTCTTACTAAGAATAATTCAACATCATGTGGATATCAGTTGTACATATTTGATTTAGAAACATAATATTATCACAATGTAAATAATTTTATGAATTTTATGGAGCTAAACAAATGGATAACAAATTCTTATGGGATATATAAAAATATATAATGCATAGAATATTAAAAAGGTGAATTGTGAGAGGAATTATGCTAACAATTATTAAAATGATCTACTAATCTTTTATCATTAAAATCTGATATTTATTTAGATAGACAAACTAAAGGCCAAGTAGAATATGTGGAATAAACATACATATGTATATAGTCACTGAGGGTAGTAATATGTCAAATCACTGTAGTTGGATTTTTAAATAAATAGACATTAATTTGCAAAAGGATAGCATGATATCCAATCCTCAGAGCTTATATAGGAGGAAAATTAAAATGGATCTGATATCTAAATGCTAACTACTGAATTGTGAGTGCAAGAAAGAATGCCTTGACCAGGTAGCTAAAATCAACATCACCAATGACAGGCAGATGTGAGCTTCCAAATGTTATTTCCTATGAAAGACACAGTGGGCTTATGATATATGCAGCCCAGGGAAGTGAAAATTAAATCTATTCACACAATTTAAAAATCTGACAAATGAGAAAATAATTTTTTTAAATAAAAAGATTGCACATATTAAAATGTAAATGACAAAAAAATTGAAGAATTATTCCAGATTAAATTTGACTGAATTTAAATTATATCCAAAAGCAAAATGAAATCCTAGAATGGATTTTCTCAAGAGGGAGACATGCTACAAATTATATTATTTGATTAATTGGCAAAGATGAATGAGGGGGTAGATTATTAAAGTGTATCAAAATTAAATTTGCTAAAGTTGATGATGCTACTATTGTGGTTAAAGAATCATATTTATTTCTAAGGAATAGACATGAATATATTTAAGGTAGGGATCCATGATATATGTATCATACTATCAAGTAGTTCAGGAAAATTATACACCTGCAGCTATAAACTTTACACACATATGTAATACATGTATGCATACACACATAGAGAAAGAGATCACAAATGGAGTAAAATGCCAACAGTTGGGTCTGGATAATATAGGATGTTATTTGAACTATTTTTATTTTTTTAAATATTGGTGCATTGTAAGCATACATCTTTGTTAGGTACAAGCTGGTAAAAGCATACATGCACACATCTCTCATTTAATCCTACCCAAATCTTACCCCATTTCCCCACCTCCTTCTCAAGTTCAGTTTACTGATTGACTTTGATATGTTTGTGAAAGTACATCATGTGCCTCTTGACTCCTGCTCTCTATCACCTTCAGTTAAGGTAGCGTATTTGCTCATTTAAAGTCTCTCCTTCTTTGTCTAGAGTCCCTCTTATAACCCACTTTCTCCCGAGCTTCCACTTGTTAGGGAGACCATATAATTTTTTACTTTTTGTGACTGACTAATCTCACATAACATAATGTTTTCCAGTTCCATCCATTTCCCTGCAAAGAACATGATTTTGTTCTTCTTTATGGCTGAGTAAAATTCCATTGTGTACATATCCCATAGTTTTGTAATCCATTCATCTGTTGATGGACATCTTGGCTGGTTTCATAGTTTGACAGTTGTGAATTGTGCAGCTATAAACAGAGATACACATGCTTCATTCTGACAGTTTGGTTTCCATTCATTGAGTAGATACCCAGAAGTGGTATTGCTGGATCATATGGTAGGTTCATTCCCATTCATCTGAGAATTCTCCATACTGTTTTTCAAAGCAGCTGCACTAATCTGCAATCACACCAACAATGTATTGGAGTTCCCACTTTTCTACACCCTCACCAGCAACTGTTGCTGTTTGTGTTTTTGATGATTGCCATTCTAACTGGGGTTAGGTGAAATTCCAAAGTAGTTTTCATTTGCATCTCTCTGATTGCTAATGATGTTGAACATTTCCTCATACATTTATTGGTCATTTGTATTTCTTCTTTGTAAAATGTCTATTTAGATCATTTGCTAATTTTTTGATTGGGTTATTTGTTTTCTTAGCCATGAGTATCATGAATTATTATTATATTGTAGATATCAATCCTATTTCAGAGGAGTAGCTGGCAAATTTTTTTCTCCCATTCTGTGAGCTCTCTGTTGAGGCTTTTGATAGTTCCCTTTGCTGCACACAAGCTCTTCTGTTTAACTCAATTCCATGTGTTGATCTTCCTTTGAGTTGCTTGTCTCTCAATAATCACAATGAATGTAAATAACCTCCATTCCCAATAAAAAGATACAAAATGGCAAAATAGATTAAAACCCAAAATTCATCTATATGCTGCCTGCAAGAAACACACCTTACAAGCAAAGATTCCCACAAACTAAAGGTGAAGGGATATAGCATGGTAATCCATGCTAATGGAACTCGAGGCAAGTAGGAGTAGCAACTAAGATATCAGATAAATTAGACTTCAAGCCTAAGCTTATCAGAAGAGACAAAGCAGGCCATTTTTTACTAGAAAAATGAACAATTCGGCAAGCGGAAACAGCAAGTCAACATTTATGCCCCAAGCATAGTTGCAGCCACTTTCATAAAACAAACTCATCATGATATATATCTCTGTATAATAATACTGAAAGATTTCAAAACTGCTCTTACATCACTATATCTATCTTCTAAACAAAAGGTTAGTAAAAAAGGTCTGATGCCTCATACAGAATATTTCAACCAACTACAACTGAATTAACATTTTTCTCAGTTGTCCATGGAACCTTCTCCAAAATAGAATACATTCTGGTTCACAAAGCGAGCACTGACAAATTCAAAACAATGTAATAATTCCCTGGGTCTTTTCAGACCACAATAGAATGAAACTAGAAATCAACTCTCAGAAAACCCAGAGTAACCACAAAAACACATGGAGACTGAACACCACACTGATGAATGAGGAATGGGTCTTAGGAGAAGTAAAGTGAGAAATTAAAACATTCCTAGAAACTAACAAAAATAGAGATACAACATATCAAAACCTCTGGGACACCTTAAAGACAGTACTAAGAGGAAAATTTATAACACTGAGTGCCTACATTAAGAAGAACAGAAAATCACCAAATATATAACCTAATGACACAGCTCAAAGTCCATGAAAAGCAAAAATAGTCTAAACCCAAAGCCAGCACAAGACAGGAAATTATGAAAATCAGAGCAGAAATGAAGTAGAGAAAAACAAATATACAGAAAATCAATAATACCAAAAGCTGGTTTCTTGAAATGATAAATAAGATAAATAAACCATTAGCCAATCTAACTAAAAGAATGAATCAACCCAAATTACCAAAATAAGAGAAGAAAAAGGTGATATTACCACCAACAGTTGGAAATTTAGAGAATCATCAGAAGCTACATGAAAAACTATACTCCAACAAAATGGAAAATCTAAAAGAATTGACAAATTTCTAGACATGTATAACCTTCCTAAATTGAGTCAAGAAGATAAGGCAAACTTAAACTGACCAATAGCTGAAAGAGACAGAAGCAACAACAAAGAGTTGCTTTTCAAAGAGAATTTTATAAAACCTTTATAGAAGAGCTAATCTAAATACTCTTCAATCTATTCCATGAAATAGAAAGAAATAGGACTCTCCCAAACACATTCTATAAAGCCAACAACACATTCATACCAACATCAAATAAAGACAGCTCAAGAAAAACAAAAACAAAAACAAAAAACTACAGTCCCATGTCAGTGATGTACTTAGATGCAAAACTGCTAAACAAAATACTAGCAATGCACATTTAAAACCACATCAAGAAAATTATGCACCATGACCAAGTTGGGTTCATCCCAGGGATGCATGGCTAGTACAACATACGGAAAACAATCCATGCATTTCACCACATAAACAGAATCAAAGAAAAAAAATCAAATGATAATTTCAATAGAAGCTGAAAAAGCATTTGATAAAATCCAGCATCCATTCATGCTAAAAAGCACTGCAGAGAATTGGACTAAAAGCACATACCTCAACATCATAAAGGCAATATGCAAAAGGCTCACAGCCAACATCATATTAAATGTGGAAAAGCTGCAAGAGTTCCAACTAAAAACAGGAACAAGATAAGGATGTCTATTATCACCACTTCTGTTCAATACAGTACTTGAGACTCTAGCCAGAGGTATAAGGCAAGAGAAGGAAATCAAAGATGTAAAAACAGGAAAAGAAGAACTAAAACTATCCAATTTTGCAAATGGCATGATACTATACTTAAAAGACCCCTACAAACTCAACCAAAAAGCTTATAGAACTTATCAACAAATTCAGCAAAGTGTCTGGATATAAAATCAATCTTAAAAAATCAGAAACTTTCCTGTATGCCAACCATAAATGTGTTGAAAAAGGAATCCAGAAAACAATTCTACTCACAATAGCACCCCCCAAAATAAAATAATTAGGAGTAAATCTAACCAAAGAGGTAAAAGACCTCCATAAGAAAAACTATAAAATGTTGAAAAATAAATTGAAGAAAACGTTAGAAGATGGAAAGATCTTCCATGCTCTTGGATAGGCAGAATAAATATCATCAAAATGGCCATTCTCCCAAAAGTGATCTACAGATAAATCCAATACCCATTAAATTATCAAGGTCCCACCTAACAGACATAGAAATATCAGTCCTTAAATTCATTTGGAACAACATAAAGCTCAGAATATCCAAAGTAGTTCTTAGCAACATGAACCATACCGGAGGCATCACAATACCTGACTTCAAACTCTACTACACAGCCACAGAAATAAAAACAGCATGTTATTGGCACAATATTAGATACATAGACCAATGGAGCAGAATAGAAGACTCAGAAACAAACTCAAACACTTACAGTCAATTGATTTTTGCAAAGGAGCCAAAAGCATACACTGGAAAAAAAAAAAAGATAGCCTCTTCAAAACATTGTGTTTTGGTTAACCAAAGCCGGGCATGGTGGCGCACGCTTGTAATCCCAGCATTCGGGAGGCTGAGACCGAAGGATCCAGGTTCGTGGCCAGCCTCAGCTACCTAGTGAGGCACTCTGCAACTTAGTGAGACTCAGTTTCAAAATAAAGAATAAAAAATAGGGCTGGGGGTATAGCTCGGAGGTAGAATGCCCCTGAGTTCAATCCCCAGTACCACAAAAAAAAAAAAAAAAAAAAAAAAAAAATTGGTTAACCATATGAAGAACAATGGAAATAAATCCCACTTTCTCACCATGTACAAGAGTCAATTCAAGATGGATCAAATACTTGAAGTCAGGCCAGAGACCTTGTAGCTACTTGAAGAGGGCATAGATCCAGCTCTTCAACACATAGCACAGGTAAAATCTTTCTCAACGAGACCCCAAAGGCACAAGCAACTCAAAGGATGATCTATTTTTTAAATGTCTTTTATGTTTAAAATTATTTATTAAATAATAATATGAACTGAAGATATTTTGATAGTAATTATCCTAGTATTTCAAGTCCAAAAACAGATACTAATATAAAAACCCATGAATGAGCTGAGTGTGGTGGTGCACTCTTGTAATCCCATCATTTGGGAGGCTGAGACTGGAGGATCCGGGTTCGCGGCCAGCCTGAGCTACTTAGGCACTCTGCAACTTAGTGAGACCCTGTTTCAAAATAAAGAATAAAAAATAGGGCTGGGAGTATAGCTCGGAGGTAGAATGTCCTTGAGTTCAATCCCCAGTGCCGCAAAATAAATAAATAAATAAATTAATTAATTAATTTAAAAAAAAACATGAATGCACATGAGTTTTGTAAGGATAGTTCCCAAGACAAATAGGTTAATCACTGGCAAATTTAAGATGAATGTAGCTCATCAAAGTTGATTTCAGCCATGGAGATAGTTTTCAGCTTCAATCCATAGGGAACTCAGGAATTATTTCATATCTCAGTATCATCCTGTCCAGTGCCAAAGGAGCTAGAATTTCTTCCTCCAACCTCATAACATACTTATGTCATTTTTGGAGAGCAAAGAGGCCCAATTAGGTAGAGTGAAATTGAAAACAGAGTTTGGAAGGTCATCCTGGTAGACACAAATGTAATGGAAGTGAGGATAAGAACTCACAGATGAGGTAAAGAGAATTTGAGGAAGTCCCATGAAATATGACTTCATCTATTGAGATTTAGAATTTCCTTGAATAGACTTGAAAAAATAATCTATGAATTTGGAAGAAAAGGAAAGTTTATGCTTATTTAGAGAGATGATGGTTGCTTCCTTCCAGATGCTATTTTTCAAGCTTATCCAAAATCTTCCAAATGTCTTATGGAATATAGATGGGTTTTGAATCTCAAAATAAACTCTTTACACATATGAAAATCAAATCATTTAGTTTGAGTAGCTAAAGGCAATACTTTTTTCCCATAATTCAATCTTAAGTGTTCAATATCTCAAGAGATTGAATCGCAGTGTAGTTTTAGATTTTTTTTTTTTACATTTTATTTCAATATAAGGAGACTATCCCTTGGCGACTTCAGTATTTTTTCATAATTTTCATCAGATGCTATTTGAAACTTCAGCAATCAAAACTCCTTGTGCTTGTACTACAATATTCCAAGCATTACAAAAAATTAATTCCCCAAGACCCTACCTGAAAAACATCAACACAGTGCCTCTTCCTACAGTTACTTAGACAATAACAGCAGCAACAACAACAAGAAAAACCTCCATATATTTCTTACATGTATTTCCAAATATCCCTTGGGCTTAAGTGTCTATGGTATTGTCAGCACGACATTGTCTTGCTAGAGAAAATACAAATTTAAAAATCCAATATAGACATTGAAGAAAATTCTGTCACAATTGCAGGAATGATATTTTTATATTATTACATTTTATATAACTATAAAGATATCTATCTTACAAAATTTAAGTTTTCCTGGGGAACAAAAACTATACTTACTTCTGTCAAGTATTTCATAGATATATTTTAAAATGTGCTATGGCAATATTTATTTATTTATTTATTTATTTATTTACTTATTATTGTGATATTGGAGATTAAACCCAGGGGCATTCTACCTCTGAGCTACCCTTCCAGCCATTTTATTTTTTTTATGAAACAGGGTCTCACTAGATTACTCAGAGCCTTGCTAAGTTTATGGGACTTGTATTGAGCCTCTGATCTTCTGTCTCCAGCTCCTAAGTACTGGAATTAGAGGTATGCACCACCACTTCTTGCTTCAGGTAACAACTAATCATTAAAGATAGTATCTATTAGAACTTGTTATTTTTAGTATTTTTGATATTGCAAACAGTTTCTCTGACAAATTGAGCATGTATCTGAATAATGTTTGTGGTATCACATTGATTTTCTAATGGAGGAATATATTCTCAAACATTAGAGGCCTTAAAATTTAGATAAGCATAGAATTCTAGTATGATTTTACACTAGATACAGTATACAAAACAAGGGTATGATTCATAATAAGTAATTTTTTAAAGTTCAATTTTTATTGTGAGACTCTTAAAAACATAATTCTTAAGGTGCTTTGGATTGAACTCAGCACTTCATAAACATTTTCTCATTGAGCCACATTCCCTGCCTAAGGAAATAATTTTTATTATAGTTAAGTATAAAGAAATAGTCCTTATATTATGTTCAAACAAGCCATTTTAATTGATTTAATAATATACTAGTAAAAGTTCACATAGAGTTTTAGTTACACATTATATAACATAATGTACACTTATTTCAAGTGCATTAACAGATACACAACAAACAAATAAGCAGCATATTATTTTTCTTATTTTGCCACATAACCAAAGAGGAAGGTTAAAAAGAGTAAATGCATACAGGCATGGTGGTACACACCTGTAATCTCAGAATTTGAGAGGCTGAGACAGGAATATCACAGGTCAGAGGCCAATCTCAGCAATTTAGCAAGACCCTTAGCAATTTAATGATACTATGTTTCAAAAAATAAACAAATATAAGGATGAAAACTGCTGTGCATGCCAGTAATCACAGAATTTGGGAGGCTGAGCTAGGAGGATCACTGGTTCAAGGCCTCAGCAATTTATCAAGACTCTCAGCACACTAGCAAGACCCTGTTTTAAAACAAATAAAAATAAAGGGCTAGAGATGTATCTCATGAGTAGAATGTCCCTGGATTCAATCCACAGGACCAAAAAATTTAATTTAAAAAAAAAAAGGGGGGTTGAGGGTAGGGACTGGGAGTGTAACTGGGAGATAGTATACTCCTTCCCGAATTCAATCCCACATATGTATATATTTTTTTCAGTATGTGTGTGTGTGTGTGTGTGTGTGTGTGTGTGTATGTGTGTGATGTAAAAGAATAGTTCACACAGATTTTAAGCAATAACAACCCCTTTGGTAGTACCAAGCCAGGTAACAGCAGTGAGCCAATTCAGGTGGTTCATAAAGCACAGCAAATAAGCTCTATAGAGGATTAGCTCTGTTCAGGAAAATAGTTTCTGTTGCATTTTTGATAAAAAAAATTGTACCATAGAGGTTTTGGTCATTGTGATTAAAATGTAATGTTTTATGTTAAGTTTGTGCATAGGAAGTTTGAAAGAAATTTAATGCTATAGATAAAATTTGAAAGAAAATATATTTGTTATAGAATGCTTGCGAACAAAATAGAAAGTATAAGAAACAAGGGATAATACCAACCTTTACAAATGAATAATCATTTTAGCTTACTGGTTATAAATCAAGCAATTATTTGGCACTATATCTTTTTGTTTTAGATATATTCAGGTCACTGTCAGACTAACCTTTTCTCTCCAGAGATGTTTTCAAGAGCAGAATAATCACAAAATTCCTGATCAACTAATTTAATAACAAACTCAGCAAAAGATACTGAAATTTCATGCAGAGTAGAAAATTTGATGATATATTTGAGATAATGAAAATAAAATGTATGAAATGAAAGGCAAGATGGAGGTAATAAAAACTGGAATGTGCACTTTTAAAGAGGTAATTGATTCTAGTAGGCTATCTCAATCTCTCAAATAAATATGCATTTATGTAGATGAGGGCATTTACCTCCAATGAACTTATCTTCCAGAGATATTAATTCCAAAATTAAAATAGAGGCTGACTGTAAGTCATTATAGTCTTACAAAATGTAGTGGCTAAAACAACTGTGACTTTTTATTTCCTGAAATGTTTTATGCATTCTATATATAGCTATGCCTGAAATACTAAAAATATGAATTGATTTACTAATTTTATGATAGCTTCAGAATGGAAAATACAAAAGTTTGGTATTAAGTATAATTTGATAATAAAATTACATCATTACCCAGATTTCCAAGATGTATAAATAATACAGGACATTTAACTTTTGTTTTCTTACATATACATGATAGTTCATTATCTTAAAAATGGGTAGATTGATTTTTTAGGATAATTATTTGGGCCAAGACCAAATATAGATAGAACTAGTCTTAAAATAGATAAAAGGTGATTTTTTGTTTGGAGGAGAGAAATAATCATATAACATATAAAAAAGTTTGTACCCTTATAATTATTTCAGAAATCTGTTTGACAAAAATAAATATATATACATATAAATATGCATATATATACATATATATAATCTTAGGGTCCTTTAAATTTTCATTTATAGACCCTTAATTGTTTCTGCTTCTAGAAATTATGGTTAGAGAAATAACCCTACATGTATGCACAGCACTAATCATTATAATAATGTAGTCTGGATATAAAAAATCCTAATGAAGTAATTATATGAAAACTATTAACATGAACATTGGACAACAATTAAAATTACACTTGTAATGAAACCTAATCCCTTGCAAAATTACTTATTTTTTTTTTTGCTAAGATAAAAAGCAAAACACTTATTTGCATACACTGTAACACTAATATTCAGTATGAAAATGACCTAGGTGCAGGACATAAATTGACAAGAAGTTTATTAATTTGCAGTATCGCCAATGATTTATGTGCATAACATTTCATAACATTCCTTCTAATAAAATGGTTGCAAGCCTTCTTAGAGTTTCAGAGGGCCTCACTAAGTAACTGAGGCTGGCCACCAACTCGGATACTCCTGTCTCAGTTTCCCAAGTACTGGGAAAATATTTCTCAATGCAGTAAAACTTCTCTTTTTTAACTTTTTACTATATATGAATAATCACATAAAGGTAAAGGATCCATAAAATATTATCTTCATCCACTTCAATCAGACTCAAAGATAAAGATCTACAACAAAATTGACTAGTCAGAGAGAACACTCAATATAAATCCTTGTCCTCTCTAACTGGGATGAAATTTGGTAGCTCAAAACCCAATAGTTTGATTTTTATGGAGAATACAGAATAAAATTCATGTCTGTGCCAGAATAGCAACTGAATATCAGTGATACAATGGTGAGCCAGTAACACAATATCTCCACCTTGGAAGAATTTAAGGAACAAATAAAATACAATAAATGAGTTTAACTAAAAAGAAAAAAATATTAAGGGGAAGTAATAGCACATGTCAAATTCTACAAGAATTGAAAGATAATGTAGATTAAAAACAATAGATAATTGAATTTAGCAATCAGACATTTGAAGTAGAACAGAGAAAAATTTTAAAAAATTCTATGGTTTGTAAGTAAATGGATGTTTAACATGGAAATAGCATACTTTTACTAAGCTATTCTAAGGAAATATTTAACTGATAACATTTTTATTTTTTAATAATTTTCATGAATGATTTGCTTTATTTTATGAAGAAAATGCTGAAGAGATTACCCAGGTGTACTGATTATTTTCTTTTACCTTGCTGACCTCCAGGAGGTTTCCGAGGAACACATGCAGGACTTTTGTGCTCTCTGGACTCTAGGTTGCATTGGCTAACAGGAAGTACTACACTAGGGGGTGTACTTGACTGAATTTTGTCCCTCAAAAAATTCATATGTTAGGCCGGGTGTGGTGGCGCACGCTTGTAATCCCAGCATTCGGGAGGCTGAGACCGGAGGATCCGGGTTCGCGGCCAGCCTCAGCTACCTAGTGAGGCACTCCGCAACTTAGTGAGACCTGGTTTCAAAATAAAGAATAAAAAATAGGGCTGGGGGTATAGCTTGGAGATAGAATGCCCCTGAGTTCAATCCCCAGTACCGCAAAAAAAAAAAAAAAAAAAAAAAAAAAAAAATTCATATGTTGAAGATGTAACCTCAGTGCCATATAACATAACTGTATTTGTATAGAAAGCTTTTCAAAGCAGTAAAGTAAAATGAAGCCTTTAGAGTGAGCCCTAATGCAGCCCTAATATGACTGGCTATCTTCATGAAAACAGATTAAGACATGCAGGGCATGGAATCAATGACATGTTTGCACAGAGAAAAGGCACTGAAGAAACCAATCCCACAGAAACTTCATTCTCAAACTTGTTAGCTTCCAGAACTAAAAGAAAAAAATAAATATCTGTTGATAAACTATACAGCCTGTAATATTTTGTTATGGAAATATTAAAGTAGAGCGGAAAATGCTTTCATTTTTCCTGCTCCCCTGATGTTGACTGTCCTCCATGACTTCAGGGTCCATTCTCTTCTGTTGATCTTTTGGCTAAGCCTTTAAATTGTGCCTACTTAAAAATATATTCAACTGTCCCGTAGGTTGTGCAACTTATTTTTTCCCATAACCTCAAGAAATACATTAGGCAATATAAATGCCAGTTAATGAGATAAATCACTTACATGTTTTCAGGGCATAGTGTTTTTGCTGGCCATCTTCACAAAAAAAGATTAAGACATGTAGAGAGAGACATCAAAGATGTGTCTGCTTAAAGAAAAGGTGATGTGAGTATTCCTGCAAGCCAAGGAAAGAAGCCTGTGAAAAACCAACTCTACAGACATCTTATTCTCATTAGCTTCCAGAACTTAGATTTTCTCTATATTATATATGATTTGTAGTAGTTATGCATTATTTTTTCATTTTACATATACTACATATTATGTATTGTAATGGTTTGAAAAAAGAATGCTCCCCTAACCCTCACACAAATGGGGTGGTAATGTTGCAAGTAGGGCTTGGTTGTAACCTCAGCAGTGGATATGCAATATATAATGAATTTATCTGGGTGGTGGTCTTGGTTGGCAGAATATGGCTGGAGAAGTTGGGTCCCTGGGGCTACAACCTTGGGGATAATATATAGTTCCTTCTCCCCTTGCTCCCTCTCTTGCTTCTGACCTACATGATGTGAGAGCAAAGTCTTGTTTTCTCCCTCTCTCTGATTCCTACTACCATGTCATCCCCAGCCTCACATAGATTGAGCTCAAAATCTCCAAACCATGAGCAAATAAATCTTTCATCTTCTAAATTGTATGGTCAAGACTTTTAGATTATAGCTATCAGAATGCTGACTAATATATGTATTATATGTAATATACATTTTATTTCATCTGCCAATGACAGATACACTCACATATTTGTCGTAGGTACTCAAATTACCCCAGGGTCTTGGAAAAGATATATTTTTTGGTACAGCAGATCAACATTTCATATTCTGAAGGAGATATCCAATTGAATAAATAGATTTCTATATTTATGACATCTCTAACCTATAAGATATGAATTCTCAAAAAATATCAGACATGAGGGAAAAATGGAACAGACTACATGGGTTAAGTGTCTTTACAATCTTAGCTCTCTAATGGTGTCACCTGTGTTAATGTTTGTATGACTTTGAACCTCATTGCAATGTATAATTACAAATGAAATTTTATACTTTTAAAAAGAAAAGGAGTCTTATTACTAGTATCTAGTTTTTTTCTTGTTAGAATGATAGTGATTCTGTCTTGTGACTTTCTTCTCTAAACACAGAATGGATCATTCACCTTTATTTCATTTCATTCAAAATTCAAATTTTGAAATATATGGCACAATTACTATTCTTTAACATGAACCTCTCTTCTTTGAGAATCTCAAATTTTATCACCATTTATCCTGTGTCTTCCATTTGAGAGTTTGGTGGAGGCAGAGGGAAGAAACTCTGTGCTTTCCCTAGATTTACTAAAATTATTCTCACCACTTTTATAGAACACCTACCACATGTCAAACTGGGAGTAATGTGGGGCGCAAAATATGCATACACAAATTTTGTACTATGGAGAAGAAAATATCCTAGACAAATTATTACAGTAATCATAAAAAATATATCCAAGTGGATGTTTGTAGAGATAAATAAAATACATTCTGTTTAAGACACTAATGATTGGCACTAATGCTTCTAATTGTATCATCTCAGATGTATAAATTTGGGTTGAGTGATGGAGAGAAATCTTGTCAGGCAGATGTTTGAAATTTACAGGTTTGTCTATAGGCAGACATTCCTCAATGTTGTGCTAAATAAAGGGACAGGATTCTAGTCATTGTGGAAGGGAAGATCCTGGCAGGCTTTCTTGCTCACCAAAAATGAAAGTGCTAGTTTATTTGCTGGTATAGATGTTAACAACCAAGAGACCTGTGGCAGGAGATGATGTGGTAGGGCTTACCTTGACCTCTCAGGGTAAAGGAGATGGGAAAGAATGCACTTGACTGGCTCATAAGAGGAAAATGCACTAATACAGGAAAATACCTCCCGGGTACCTAAGTCCACTATGTAGGCCTAACCTTTATAAAGGATCTGGTGGCATGTTATGTGAGGACAGCACAGAATGGGCACTGTGACAGGGCAGACTGTGACAGCAGAGACAGCCCTGTGGTCAAAGATGATTTGTAGTCCGTTAGGGTATTAAGGAATCTAAGGAAGAGCAGAAACTTTGAAAGGGCTGTACTGAGACTGAGGGGACAGAATACTTAATATCCACTTTCCCACTGTTGCATTTAATTTTGGAGTAACTGGACATCCTTGGAGTTCTTGGTCCTAAGTCAGCATGATGGAAGAGAAGACACAGCATTAACCTGTCTGAGAAAGGGAAATAGGAAAGATTTAAGCATATCCTGCCACAAACCTCCAAAGAACTGGCAACTGGAAAGGACCTAAGCTTGGCAGATAAATAAGCCAGAGCATACAGAAAGAAGAGGAGAAGACAGAGGATGGACAAATAACATCAAGTTCTAGAAGTTGATAAAATCTTGTCGAACAAAAATCGTCTTCTAGAGGTCATCCTCAATCTTTAGTTACCAGAAAGAATGTTTCTTCATGTAAAGATGCACAAAATTTGCAGCAAAGGCCTTTAGTATCCTAGGAATGATTATACTTCTCAGCAATATTAAAAAGTATTCTTGTGCTGACTTAATACAATTGTGTTTTGTACTTTAAGAATCAAACAAACACGGTTGCATGATTTTTGAGCATTCCTGTCTGGTATCCCACTGATGGTATCTTTAATAATAGATTACACTTGTTTTTAGATATGATGTATGGACACGGTTGGGACATTGATATTGTTTACTTCGAATTTACAGTGCTGCAGGTTTAGAAATCCTAGAAACAAATCACTTCTGGAAAACATAGGTACCATATTTTGTGTTATGTCACTGTGGTGAGTGATACTGAGTGAAGGATGATGTCGCTGCAACCAGTCATCATCCTGTCCAATGGCAGGTACTTCATGTTTTCCCCAGGGAGTCCTAATAATTTCAAGTAGTACATAAACCACATGAATTAGGTTCCAAAATAATTAAGCACATGTCCTACAAAGTTTATCTTCTTCCTGACAGGCATCACCTTCCAAATCATAACAAATCAAATAATGTCACAAAAATACATATCTGCTTATAAATAATATGTGGGAAAAGTAAAAAATATCAAATATCAGCTCATCGTATCTCAATGTAATGCCAAGTTAGTTTATTTGGCAAAATTTGTAATTTATGTTTCCCCCAAAATATCATTCTTTCCTATCTATGTATTTGATAAAAAATCGATCTGTCAAATACTATGTGCGCTAGAGCTCAGCCAGCCTCCATAAAATGAAAACAAAGTTAAACAACTTCACAAGAGACAGAAATGGCCTTTTAAGATTCACAGGAGTGTGCCTCCTTGTCTAATCTGAGCAGCTATCACGTTGAGATTGATGTGCTTTGGCTGAGAAGAGTTTCATGAGGCGGCTGTCTGCTCTGTGGTACCAGAATGGAGCTATCTGTCTTCATTGGACCCCATTAACATGCCCCTCAGATCTATCAGGCAAATGTCTACAGACCTACTTTATAAATTATTACCAGCGACAGTTAAATATTTCAGAGCTTGTTTGGGGGCTATCACTCACCTTATAGCCCTTAATTTACATACATGTGATTTTAAGCATTTTAAACTCAAGGATTATTCAGAAATATTATATTCCTGCTCTAGGTGACAGTTTTCTGTTGAAAATAAACCTTCTTTCGGGCTTTGAAGTATGCAGCTTTTTGTAGTAAATCAAAACATGAATGAGAATTGTTCACTAACAAGGGCTCATTTCCTTTGAGAATTAAGTAGTCAAGATTTCATATTAATATGACCAGAGCAATGACATTTTATTTATTACTTCAATGCAAAATAATTTCAAACTGGAAAGAATGCATTCAAACAAACTGTGCTTACTTAAAAGTTTTGCTATTGTAAATTACTTCTTTTACACATGTTTAGATTTCACTCTACCCACTGACATATAACAGTTCTACTTATAGTAATGGTTCTTAAAAACTTAGAACTTAGCCGGGCGTGGTGGCACACGTTTGTAATCCCAGCATTCGGGAGGCTGAGACCAGAGGATCTGGGTTTGTGGCCAGCCTCAGCTACCTAGTGAGGCACTCCGCAACTTAGTAGACTTGGTTTCAAAATAAAGAATAAAAACTAGGGCTGAGGGTATAGCTCGGAGGTAGAATGCCCCTGAGTTCAATCCCCAGTACTGAAAACAAAACAAACAACAACAAAAAAAAAACTTAGAGCTTAACATGGATAATTTTAGTATTGATTGTTAAGATCCCCAAATTTTAAATGTTATTCATATAAAAATTAATCTAATTTCCTCCTGAACTCAAAAACTGACTATACAGGAGATTGAATTGGGTATGGAGATGCAGGCAAGGAGCATTTTTTCAATATAATTAATATTTTTGAATTGAATAAAAGTGAGTGTTTCAGATTTAAAATGTGTTATATTTGCCAAGCTAAAATTTTCATTCTTGAGCTCACATTTCCTCAGAGACTAGAGGTGGCTTTTCATTAATCTCCTTTTTTAGTTGGATGACGGTATGTAATTGAAATGGACATATTAAAATTGGACTGACATTCTTCATGGATTATAGAATAGTATTTGGAAGAAAACCAAATCATGAAAGTATCACCAACAAATAATTAAATTTGCTTATCATATTGGAAGTGCAGAACTGGAATAAAATTTACTGAGGCTACTGTGAGCCAGAGGCTTTATGTAAATTATTCTGTTATATCTTCTTTCCAGTTCTTTCTGGTGGATATTTTTTTCATTAAAGTTGGAAAAACAGGTTTAGGGAGGTTAAGTCAATTTCAAAAATACCACTTGAGTGAGAAGTATAAATGGGGATGACACTCTTCTAGCTCTGCCTGGTTCTGGTGACAGAGATGTCTGCATTACATGTTTGTTGGGTCAGGAGAAGAGTAAAAGAGACTTTAAAAGAAAGGCTGAGTGAAAAAAGCCAGACTTCTTGCTATTTTCACTTGGTCTCTTCCCATTATTTATTTTTAAAACTTTATTGAAAAATAACTCACATATCAAACTGCAAATATTCATTCATTTATTCATTCATGTATTCATTCAGTGTGTGTGTTTGTGTACTTTTGTGTGTGTGCTACTGGAGATTGAGCCCAGGAGCAAAATTCCTATCATTTTTTATTTTGGAGCAGCTCTTTCTGAATTGCTGTCTCACTAAATTCCTGAGGCTTGTCTCAAACCTTTGATCCTCCTGTATCAGCTTCCTAAGTACTAGGATTATCGGTGTGTACCACCAGGACTGGCTACAAACTGTAAAAAAATTAAATTCTATAACTTATAAACTTTTATATGTGTATAACAAGTGGAAGCAATGGAAACATTGCAACTTATTCATGTCCCTGTGTAATTGTTCCTTCCTTTCTCATTTGGGTACCTCTCCCTCCAGCCTTGCCCAGGCAACCACTGATCTGCTTTGTGTCAGTATAAAGTTCCTTTACATCTTGTATAAACAAAATAATATCATAGACACCTTTTGTCTGACTTCTTTCACTCAGCCTAATCATTCTGAGATCCATCCATTTATTTACATTCATCAATAACACATTTGTAATCCCAGTGCTTGGGAGGATGAGACAAAAGGATCACAGGTTTGTGGCCAGCCTCAGCAACTTTAGTGAGGCCCTGCTTCAAAATAAAGAATAAAATAGGTCTTGAGGTCTAGCTTGGAGGTGGAATACACCTGGGTTCCATCCCCAGTACCAAAATTAATAAAAAATAAAAAATAAATAAATACTGAGTAGTATTCCTTCATATGTGTATAATACATTTATTTATTCATTAATGGAT
>PVLC010012156.1:0-45089 GCA_004027655.1 Graphiurus murinus | reverse complement strand
GGTGTGCACCACTGCACCTGACTATGATGTGTGTTTTTGCCCATTTCTTCCAAGATCAGTTTTGCTAGAGGTCTATTGCATTATTTTGTTATTTTTTCTTTCACCTCTGGCTCTTACTTTGTCTCCATTCGTTAGTTTGTTCTTCTAACTCTTTTAGTTGAAGGCTTAACTGCTTCAGTTTTTAAATACATCGAAGACTGTAAATTTATATTGATGAGTGAACTGAGCTGAGCCTCACATTATATGTGATACTTGCCTTATGGCTGGTTCTAATTATTTTGTCATTTCTAGCATGAGTTCCTCTTTAAGCCATGAGTTGTTTGTAAGTGTACTTTTTCATTACCAGATAGATGGTAATTTATGGTATGTGTCTGTGTATCTGGCCCTCTGTCTGTGTTTGTTCTGTGGTGACGGGACTGTCTTCCCCATTGCTCTCCAGTGCCCCACTTGTCATAAATCAAGTGTCCATGTGTCCCTTTCATCTTTCTCTACTATGTTCTATAGGTCTACTGGTTGTCTTTGTGCCAATGATTCTTTTAACTACTGTTAGACAAGTGTGTGTGTGTGTGTGTGTGTGTGTGTGTGTGTGTTAGGAATTGGACCCAGGGTGTTCTATCACTGAGCTACAACCCCAACGTTTTTTATTTTAGGACAGAGTTTCACCATATGCTAACCTCTAACCCGCGAGCCTCCAGTCTTAGCCTCCCAAGTACTAATATTACAGGTGTGCACCACCTTGCCTGGCTACTGTTGGACAAGAGTTTATGAACTTTTAACAGTAAGCTGGGCATAGTTGTGCACATTTGTAATCCCAGTGTCTGGGAGACTGAGACAGGAGAATTGCAGATTTATGGCTAGCCTAAATAACTTAGACTCTGTTTCAAAATAAAATAATAATAAAAAAAAAAAGACTGGGGGTATAGCTCAAAGGTAGAATGCCCCTAGGTTCCATCCCCAGCACCACAAAAACTAAAATAAATAATAAATTTCCAGATCCCCTTTCAAGTTCCTTCCCTCCCAACACACCCTGTGAAGGGAAAGAACGAGGGATGGTGGTAAAGGAAGTTCTTTCAGAAGGAGTGGCTTCCCATTGGCCCATTTCCTTTGTCACATGGCAGCTCTGAGAGTCAAAAGGGCCCAGAAATGAATGAAGCCCTGCTCCCTGGAGCACAGCCACTGTCCTGAGCTAGCCAGTGGTGGCCTGCCTGAGTCCAGGGTGCCAAAGCTTGGATTTGCCCAGAAGCCCACATTTTATGTAAAATCTCCTGATTGTTAAGTGTTAGGAACTAACTTTAAGCCAGAACAAAACATGCCTGTAGGCTGTATTCAGAGGTTTTGCAGCTGGGTGTGGTGGCGCACATCTGTAATCCCAGTACTTGGGAGGCTGAGACAGGAGGATCACAGGTTCAAGACCAACCTCAGCAACCTAAGGAGACCCTGTTTCAAAAGAAAAATAAAAAGAGTTGAAGGTATAGCTCAAAGGTAGAATGCCCCTGGGTTCAATCCCCAATATCAGAAAAAAAGAGATTTTGTTACTTGAAATGAACTATAACCAGACTCCTTGGCCTCTTCCAGGCCAAACTTTAAAAATTCCAAAATCTTTGTATTGTTTTTTTTTTAGATTTAGTGTAGCAGAGGTGAATACTAGCCATTTTTCACTTGCTTAAAAAACTATGACTCAGTACCAGCTTTAGAATACAATTTCTACTTCAAGTAGCAAAGGGAAAAAAAAAAGAATGTAAAGGAAATCTTTGATATGGTTATCTCTTTCTTAACTTGAGAGCTTTCTGTTCTCTCAAAGTTCAGTGCTAATTCTAACCCTTTGACTGTGTGTGTGTGTGTGTGTGTGTGTGTGTGTGTGTGTGTGTGTGGTACTGGGGATTGAACCCAAGGACATTCTACTTCCAAGTACACCCTTGGTCCTGTTTTTTATTTTTATTTTGAAACGGGGTCTCACTAGATTGATGAGAGTCTCACTACTTCCTGAGGCTGTCCTCCAACCTGTGATCTTCCTGTCTCACCTTCCCAAGTACTAGGATTAATGGCATGTGCCACTACAGCCAGCTACCCTCTGACTTTTTATTATGAAAACTTCGAACTTACAGAGAAGTTGGAAGAATATTACATCATGCAACCCCCTAGATTTAATAAGTGTTTAGTTCTTGTATTTGTTTTGTATCTTTTTCTCATGACAATTCACCTCTGAAATACTCATCTCCCAATGATAAGGACATTTTTCTTCAAAACCATAGTACCATTTCCATACCTAAGAAAATTAATATTTCGCCAGGCATGGTGAAGCATACCTTTAATCCCAGTATCCAGGAGACTGAGACAGGAGGATCACAAGTTCAAGGCCAGTGGTACAGAAACTTAGCAAGACCCTGCCTCAAAATGAAAAAATGGCTGAGGTTGTAGCTCAGTGATAACATGCCCCTGGGTTCATTCATTCCCCAGTACTGCAAAATATATGTATTTTTTTTTCATAGTGTCATCAACTCTTTAGTACATATTCACCTTTCCCCAATTGTTGGAAGATTTCTTTCAAACCTTTTTTTTTAAATCCTTTCTACATTCACATTTATATCTAGGATTGGAATTATTCTGTCACATAGCATTTGGCATTTTTGTCTCTTTAGTCTCATAGTATAGAACTACACACACACACACACACACACACACACACACACATTTTTCCCCATGATACTATTTTTTTTTTTTTTTGCGGTACTGGGAATTGAACTCAGGGGCATTCTGCCTCTGAGCTATACCCCCAGCCCTATTTTTTTTTATTCTTTATTTTGAAACCAGGTCTCACTAAGTTGCCGAGTGCCTCACTAGGTAGCTGAGGCTGGCCGCGAACCCATATCCTCCAGTCTCAGCCTCCCAAATGCTGGGATTACAAGCGTGCACCACCACGCCCGGCTTGATACTAACTTTTAAAGAAGCTTTATTAAAGTATAATTTACTATTATGCACTAAACTAGGTATTTCCATAATTCATGTGTTGAAATATGAACCCCAGTGCTTCAGATAGGGTCTTTAAAAAGGTGATTAAGTGAAGCCAGGGCGAGGTGTTACATGCTTGTAATCCCAGTACTTGGGAGGCTGAGACAGGAGGATCACAAGTTCAAGGACAGCCTGAGCAACCTAGTGAGACTCTGTTTCCAAATAAGAAATAAAATCAGGATGGGGGTACAGAGAGAGGGCCCAGGAGGAACCACCCTGCCAACAGTGGCTGTGGACTTCCAGCCTCAGCACTGTGAGGAAGTCAACCCACGCTATTTAAGTCATCCAGCCTGTGGCACCTTGTTATGGCAACATAACCCTAACTAATACATTTACATCCCACAAAACTCATCCATCATAAGGTTTAATTATTTTTAGTAAGTTTGTACAGTTGTGTCATTATCACGTAGTCCAGTTGTAGAACATTACTATCCCCAGAAAGTTCTCTTCTATTCATTTGTACTAAATCCCCACGCATGTCTTCAGTCCTACACAAGCACTCACCTTCTCTCTGTCTAAACTTTCACCTTTTCTGGAAATTTCATATAAATGGAGTCAGGCAATAAGTATTGTTTTGTGTCTGTCTTCCTTCACTTAGCTTAATGTTTTTGACATTTGTGTTGTTCTATATATATCAGTAAGTTTGTTTTATTGCTAAGTAATCTTTCATTGTGTAGGTATGCCATATTTCATGCATAGTTTGTGTCTCTGTTCGCTAGTTGATGGACATTTGGCTGCTATGTGCATTCACATGCAAGTCTTTATGTGAGCATGTTTTCATTTCTCTTGGTTGGACAGCTAGGAGTGGAATTATTCCATCATATGATATTTCTTTAGCTTTGTTAGGAACTCCCAAAATGTTTTCCAAAGCAGCTGCTCCATGTTACATTCCTTCCACATCTGGTTTCTCCTTCTGATTTCTCCACATCCCCACCAACACTTGGTATTGTAGGACATGGACTTTTTAAACACCCAGGACTTGTCTTGTTGTCTGAGTTTCTCTGACTATTTTCTCATAGTTCAATCAACTTACTCTTCTGTTCTCTGCACTTCACATAAACTGGAGGTTAGAGCATGATGTTGATTATATTTGAATAGTACACTTTTACCAACTTTGTAAGATTATACCTGTGCCTCAACAGAATCTGTGTGTATGCGGCTAGCCACCTTGTAGTTCATCTGCAGGGCATGCTTCACTGCAGCCAAGCCGTTATTTCATGGCCCTGTATTTCTAGCTGCCTGTAGAATAAGCCACCTATATTTTCCTATAACAACTAGAATTTAGCATAAAAAATACCATGCACATCACCATTAAATATTTTCCTATTAATAATTTTCCCATCACTAACAACCTGATCATTTTCTTTTTTTTTTTTTTACTCACTTTTCATCAGTAAATTCTTCCAACATTCATCTGCGTTTGATCTTATCAGGAGCACTCCAAGCCTCCATCGCACTTGAATTATTTCTGCAATCTTCTCTATATCTTGTTTCTATTACCTATTGCACAAACCTCTACTTCCTCAAGTACAGTAAATGTGTATCCACTGAAATAATTCTTGCTGGACACATTTTTCCCCCTTGGGGGAATGCTGGAGATTGAACCCAGGGCCTCCAGCATGCTAGGCAAGCGCTTTTACCTCAAAATACTTGTCATTTTATGGCACCTCTGTATCCAAACTTTTTTGTGGTTCCTCTTGCCTGCCTTTTCAACTCTTCAGAGGTCCTGAAGGCCCAAATGGTGGAATCCCACTCTAGTTAAGCAAATCTGTGTACCATCTCTGTGGACCAGCGACCCCCACCTGCGACCATGGGCGCAGCCCTCCTCCTGCTCGTGGGTTTGCTCCCAGCACTGTTGTAAGCTTAAAACTTGCTTCTTCCGCAGTCTGAAGTTTCCTTTTACTTAGTTTTCCCTCATCTCTTTAGTCGTCTGTGTATCAATGGATATTGTTTTTATTAAGTAATGTATAATAATAATTATATTGCTTTATGTCATGTTTATGAAAAGTTTTTTACTCACAGAGAGCCTAGAGTGCGAGGACCTGTCATCCTCTATCCCTGCCATTCTGAGTTCTACCCCCATCTCGCTCACTTTCAGGGTATCTGGGGCTCTGACCCTGAATGTGGACTCAGTGGGTAAGGATTCCCGACACTGAAGCATTCCACTCTTAGATCATCACTGATTGTTTTAAGACATCTTATCATACTGGGCGTGGTGGCACACACCTGTAATCTCAGTACTTGGGACGCTGACGGGAGGATCACAGGTTCAAAGTCAGCCTCAGCAACTTAGAAAGACCCTGTTAGCAACACCCTGGCTAAGGGTGTAGCTCAGATATAGAATACCCTTCAGTTCAACCGTTAATACCTCCCCCCAAATGGAATTTATGCTCTATCTCCTTGAGAGTAGAGTGTCTACATAAATTACAAATTAATAGGAATTCTTACATGGAAGATTTTTTTCTCCTCCCCCATTTGTTAATTTATTCAATCATTTATTCATGTCAATCTGTTCTTATAAATGTTTATACTTTGAGTTACAGACTAATACTACCTTGTTTACTTTGTGTTCAGGTTGTTCTAGTTTGGGGCATTGGGAACTCTTTTGCTTGTTAGTTGAGTCCTTCCTGACTTTTGGTACTGCAAGATACCTGAGACTCATCTCGTACTGCAAGAACCTGAGTCTCATCTTGTATTTTTTCCTGCCCTGGTCCTAGAAATGAATTATTTCTGTTTCATTTCTTTTTTTTGGGGGGGGGGGCAGGAAATAGGGGTGGTACTGGAGATTGAACCCAGGGGCATTCTGTAAGGTTTCATTTCTTTCAGGTTCTCTCAGCTAGAACAGCACAAAACCTATGTGTATATATACAAATGTATAAATATTTTATATGTGATCACTTATATCTGTATTAAGATAAACATGAGTTCATACTGATTCGTCTCACCCATGACCCTGTGGGTCATTCTGACTTTCTCCCCATGCTTCTCTTTCAATTCCCAGTCCGCAAGTGACAAACCTGGCTCCCACCATCCACCCTCCGCTAACCCAGTTGTTTCCTTCTGGTGTGCATGTGTAGCAGTATGAGACTTGTTAACCTGCACCCTGTGCGGCACGACCTTGAAGCTAGAGCCCAGTGCTGGCGCGCACTTCCCGTGGCCTTTCATCTTACACTCTCCCCTCATTTCCAGGGTCACCTCTGCCTCCCACCCCCTCAGTGAGGTTGTTTCATACCTTTTAGCATAGTTAGATTCCCTTGTCACATTCTGCATTCCTTCCTGGGGATCTCCCAACCTCCTAAATTATTTTTTTAACTTGCCCACATTAAGGTTCATTCTTTATTACAAATAAAGCTGCTATAAACATTTGCATGCAGACTTTTTGTATGGGCACAAGTTTTCAGATCACCTGGGTGAATACCTAGGGGTGCAGTTGTGAGATCATGTGGTCAGACTAAGTTTAGTTTTGTAAGAACTGCCACTTGTCTTCCAAAGTAGCTATACCGTTTTGAATCCCCACCCGAACGCACATTCCTGTGGCTTCACATCCTCACCAGCATTTGATATTGTCAGTTCATATTTATTTTACCCATTCTAATAGGTGTATAGTATAATGTACTTTAACTTGTAATATTTATTTATTTATTTATTTGCAGTACTGGGGATTGGACCCAGGGTGCTCTACCACTGAGCTACACCCCCAGCCCTTTTAATTTTTTTTATTTTGAAATAGGGTCTTGCTAAGTTGCTGAGGCTGGCCTCTAGCCTGTGATCCTCCTGTCTCAGCCTCCCAAGTACTAGAATTAAAGGTGTGCTCCAGCATGCCTGGCTTGTATAGTATACTTTTCTATTACCCTAAAATATGTATCTCAGTACACACTAGGTCTCAACCTTTAACTGCAAGAACTATCTCCATTCTCTACTGGTTTGTGCTCAGGAGATAAAGACTGATCTTCTCATAAACCTAAGTAAATATAATCAAAAAGATAAATTTGACACCTTTTCCCCCCTCCTACTAGCAAGAATTTTCCAGTCAATTTATCGCTTAATGATGGTTCCAGTTGCTCTTCACACAAAAGATAAAAAAAATAGGAAATCACAGCAGGTTTTTGACAATATTTTCAGTACACATTGTCCTCATAAATTGCATGGTCAATAATTGTAAACACCAACATGAGAATAAAACATTCAGGTGCCAGGTGACTCCTTTAGCAACTGGGTGACTCTCTGTGAGTGAGCACGGTGTACTTAGATTGGGATTTCAGCCAGCTGGAGCCTGCGTTGTCATCAAATAAGTGTCTTTCCCCTTTGAGTCACTCTCCACTCTGTATTTGTAAATTGTAATGTCAAAGCATTTGTTCTAATGCAGTTAGTTGTCAGGAGAGGTTAAAACTTTCACAGGAGGCTGTGGCGTCAGAATCTGCATGTTTTGTGAAGCTGGGAGACTTGGTTTGCTGGGGCTTGATGTGGAGAACAAAGGCAAGTTGTGGACACAGTAGTGCTGTATTCATACTTGGACGGCAAACCCTTTGACCCTGAGAATCACTGGAGAGATTGCTATAAATTTCAGAAGGCCGCTCCCCTCCGCTGAGCCTTGTTGCTTGAATAAATGCACTTCTGCCCTTCGGGTTCACATGGACATCGAAGCACCTAAATTTGCACTCACCGAGCTGTTTAATTTGCATAAACATAAAATCTGTTCACTGCTTTCAAATGAGACCATTTAAACCTGAAATGTTTAACCTGGCCTCAGCTGGAATTCTTCTTACCCTTCTTTTGTTGGTGAGCGTGTTAGTTTTGCCTGATGGGTTGCTTTGAAGAATGTTTGAATCTACCCATTAATGTTGTTTTGATAGAGTCCCTTTTTATCAGTGGGAGCTTGCTGGCTAAGGAAGTAGCCAGTTAATTACATACATCCCTCCTTGGGTTCTGTGGAAAATAGAAAGCAAGCAAGGGAGAGAAAAGAGACAATTATCTGAACCGATGCGGCAGTTTCCACAGAGGTAAATGGATCATAATTGTGCCAGGCTTAACGCTTCCTTATTCTGTTTGACGTGACTTGCTAGAAAGATACCATTCTGTTGGGAAGATGGATTGTCCTTGTAATGTGTACAGGGGTGATCCCTGTCGAAATCCATCCACCCGCCAGCTCTGTACCCTCCCCTCCTGGCAGTGTCTCAGGGGAAGGCGTTTCCATGGAAACCTCAACAGAGGCAGTCAGCTGACGTCTGGCACTGCCTGAGCTGGTGCACACCAGCCTTCTCCTGCTCTCAGCCCTCCCTCAAGCCTTTAAAATATATTTATTAGTCCCCTTTAATAGAAAGTATATAATCCCTTACTGTCAGACCCTGAGTGGCACTTGGGTTTATTTATTTATTTAGGTAATAAATTTGCCTTCCTAATTAATCCTCAGCAGGTCCTGGGTGCTGTATTATTTTGAACACCTTGTGCAAATGTTTATGTTTATGCCTGTTATAACAAAGAGTGTTGCTTAGCAAAATTAGATACTTGGGCTGGGCAAGGTGGCTCATGCCTGGAAGCCCAGCTACTCAGGAGACTGTGGCAGGAGGATGGGAAGTTTGAAGCCAGCCTGGGCAACAGAGAGATTCTGTCTTAAAGTAACAAATAAAATAATTGAAAGGACTAGTGATGTAACCCAGTGGTAAAGTGCCCCTGGGTTCAGTTGCCAGTATAAAATAACAATAATAGAAATAATAACAATAGATATTTGGAAATCCCTTTTCTTGGTAGAGAATGATGTCTATATTTAAAATAAAGTTGCAAAGATGCAGATGTTAAGATTTTAGTTTAGTTTTTTCAAGAATTTTTTTTCTCACTCAGCTTTGGCAATGAAACAGTCTTTCTCCTTTCCTTCTTTTTTTAGCACTCAATGATTTTATCATTGAATTTGAGTGAGCCATGTAGTTTTAAACATTTCTTTTAAAATATGATATCTGAGCCTTGTTCTCTCTCATATTCTTTGTTATTAACAGAAGAGGAAGAAGTCAAAATTTTGGACCTCCCCTATTGATTGTTTTCCTGCTGGGTTTAGAAGTAAACGCCTTTTGTTATACTGGTTAGAGACCACCGCTCATACTAAACAGTACTAGGCAAACCAATAATAATGTCAAAGTCAGGTTTTCAGGTACAAGGTGTAGCTCCATTTTCATCAATACTGTACTTGGAAATCCAATTTCAAATTTAAAAGATGAATCAAAGCAGTGTCTGAAAGCAGCAATCATTAGGGCCAAATTATTATTCCTTAAAAATCTATCTTGTTGAGCCGGGCGTGGTGGCGCACGCTTGTAATCCCAGCATTCGGGAGGCTGATACGGGAGGATCCAGGTTCACCGCCAGCGTCAGCTACCTAGTGAAGCACCCCACAACTTAGACTCGGTTTCAAAGTAAAGAATAAAAAATAGGGCTGGGGGTATAGCTCGAAGGTAGAATGCCCCTGAGTTCAATCCCCAGTACCGCCAAAAAAAAAAAAAAAAAAAAAATCTATCTTGTTAAAGAAACACAAAGCCTTTTAAGGACTAACTTATAAGAAAATAAGTACATCAGAGATCAGATTGGTAGAAGCAAGATCCTTTTAAAAACAAAGCCCTTAGCCGGGCATGGTGGCACACTTGTAATCTCAGTGTTTGAGAGGCTGAGACAGGAGGATTGCAGGTTTCCAGCCAACCTCAACTACTTAGTGAGGCCCTCCACAACTTAGTGAGACCCCGTTTCAAAAATAAAGAATAAAAAAAAAAACAGGAGTGGGGGTATAGCTCAGAGATAGAATGTTCCTGGGTTCAATCCCCAGTACTGCAAAAATGAATAAATAAATAAATACAAATAAAAAATAAAAAACAAATCCCTAAACAGAGGTATATACATACACCGATCTCTGCATATGCAGAAATAGATGTCAATACACTAGTGGTCGGCTTCTTTTACACAACTGTCTCATCAGAGCTCTCTCCTGTGTGTTAAACATTTTTTGAGCAGCTATTCTGTGCCACACATATGAAAATTCAAGAGTATACCACACAGAGCTCCAGTACTTGGGAGGATGAGATAGGAATATCACAGGTTCAAGCCATGTCATAGTAACTTAGCAAGACTCTGTCTCAAAATAAAAAATAAATAGGACTGGAGGTCTAGCTCAATTAGTATGCCCCTGAGTTCAGTTCCTGGTAACAAAACACAGTACACCGCACAGTCTGTCCAGGAGGCCTCGAAGACCTATGGGAAGGGCAGGAAGCACCACAGCCAGAGTAGTGCAGTGCTTGCAACCCGGTAGCCTGTAGCAAGGTCACCACGATGTCCTGCCATCAAGAGGAAACTGGTGCTCAGAAGGGTGAAGCAACCTACCCAGGGCCACAAAGCATGGAAATGCAGCTGTACTTCACATCTGCATCTTTTTGACTTAGTACCCCATCCCTGCTACCTGCTGCATCTCTTTTAAGGAGAATCACACATAAAACTAAAATTTTGTTTTAAGAAAAGGAAAGAGTTATGCCAGGTGTGGTGGCACACACCTGTAATGCCAGTACTTGGGAGGCTGAGACAGGAGAATCCCAAGTTCAAGGACAGCCTCAGCAACTCAGTCAGGTCCCTCAGCAACTTAGACCCTGTTTCTTTTTTTTTTTTTTTTTTTTTTTTTCAGTACCAGGAATTGAACTCAGGGACATTCTACCTCCAAGCTACACCCCCCTGGCCCTATTTTTTATTCTTTTTTTTTTTTTAATATGGTCTCACTAAGTTGCAGAGGGTCTCACTTAAGTAGCTGAGGTTGGCTGCGAACCTGCAATCCTCTTGTCTCAGCCTCCCAAGTACTGGGATTACAAGCAAGCACCACCATGCCCAGCTCAAGACCCTGTTTCAAAAACTAAAAAATAGGCCTGGGGATATAGCTCAAAGGTAGAATGCCTCTGAGTTCAACCTCCAGTACCAAAAAAGAAAGAAAAGACGAGAAAAAGGAAAGAGATACCAGACACGGTGGCACATACATGTAATGCCAGCATTAGGGAGGGTGAGACAGGAGGATCTCCAGTTCGAGGCCAGCCTCAGCAACTTAGCAAGACCCCGTTTCAAAATAAAAAATAAAAAGGACTGGGGGTATAGCTCAGAGGTAGAATGCACCTGAGTTCAATCATCAGTACCAAGAAAGAAAGGAAGGAGGGGAGGGAGGGGAAAAAAAGAGGAAAGGAGGGAGGTATAACACAACCCTTGTCTAATGCCAGACATTTATTAGGTGTTCTAATCCTACTACATCTTGACCACTGTAAGAATCTTGTGCAGAAAGTAATTACCCTTTACAAATTAAGAAACCAGTACTCGGAGAAGTTGCCCACCAGTGTAGGGCTTCAGCAGAGGTTTTTCTGACCTCAGAGCCCAAGCATCTTCAGCCATGTGTGGTGGCTATAATCCCAGAACTTGAGAGACGGAGACAAGAGGACTGTAGGCTTGAGGTCAACCCAGTAATTTATCGAGGCCCTCAGCAACTTAGACCCTGTTTCAAAAAAAAAGGGCTGGGGGTGTAGCTCAGGGGTAGAACACCCCTAGATTCCATCATACACACATACACACACACACTCACACACATACACACCTCCCCCCCTCAGCATCCCCTGACTTTGTTCAGTATCTTCCTCCTCGCATTTTCCGTATTTACTTACCTAAGTCTTTCATATCTTAATAATTGTTTTCTAAAATATTTCATCTGACTCTTTTGAGGACAAATGACTAGCAGGCTTGGAAGAAACTGAAAACTCAAGACAGAGCTTGTATATTGGCCTTGTGCAAATCAAGGGACCTAAGGGATGGTCCATTAGTAGAACCTTTGAAGCAAGCTGCCAGTTGTCCTTCTGTTTGCACAGCTGCCTCTGCTCTTAATTGTCATCCCACCCTTCAAAGAAGAAACATGTAAGACAAGGTAGGACAGTCTTGGGATGCCAAGGAAAGTCACCGGCTTCCATCACCACCCTGATGCTTAAGAGATTAGAATCTGATTTTGTTTATTTTCCATTATTAAAGCCAAATCAAATATATTAATAGATTCTAACTCAAGAGATCTCACCTTTAGCGGTACATTGGAATAGCCTGGGAAGATTTTGTTATTTGATTTTGGTTCTGGGGACTGAACCTGGGCCTCAGGCATGCTAAGCACCTGTTTTACCACTGACTCACACCCCAAGCTCCCTGCAGAATTTTAGAAAATCCTGATCCCCAGACCGTACTCTAGATCATTGAAATCAGTTTTCTGAAATAGGCATGAAGGGAGAGAAGTCCCCTCTACCCTGCTTAGTACTTATGGGAGCTCTTTTCCTAGATCTAGGAACCCAACTAATCCATTGTGTCCCATAATCCCAGATGTGGAACACATATAAAAAACTTACATTGAGCAATAAGTATACCACTCATAGTAACTTTGAAATCATTATTATGTTTTTAGAGGTCTAGTCTTTTGAGAAAAGTAATACATGAGTGATTAGAGCATTTGCAAAAATGTATATTTCAGAATATATATTAAATATATATTTCAGAAATATATATTTCAGATTCTTCATGTATTTTATATACATGTAGAATCTATAAGCTCTAGATTATGACTTCCAACCTATTTTAATGCACCAGTGTGGATGTCATTGAAAATCACAGAATTGAAATTTTTGGACTTAATGGGTTAGTATAAATGCTGATTACTAAAAGAAAAGCATACAAGTTTTATTGAATTTACATCTATGTGGGGATTATCACAAAGAAATGACTGAAGCATGATGCTTTTAGACTTTCTAGACAAAGCACAATACATCCGCAAGAGAATGACAGGCCAGATGGGTCTCTGGAAAGAGGGTAGTAAATTCTAGGGTTGTTACTAAGAAATAAATGGAAGTTATAAAAGCTAGTAGAAGATAAGGGTCACTTCAAAGAGTTTGTTTATTCAGTTCAGTGCAGCCCCAAGTACCAGTCCCTGGTGGCCAAGGCTATTTTCCAGCCTTGGTATGTGAAGGACCTCCCTCCCCAAAGAACCTTTATGGCTTACCGCATGGAGGGAAACACAGGCCAGATGACCCTTTCTGAAGTTTGGCGTGAAGTGATCAATATAGCAGCTCGGTGTTATCTTGAGAAGGTGTGTCCTGAAAGGCACCCCCGTGTCTGAGCTCCCCGGTGACTGCACTGAGCAGCCAGGGATGAGGACCACTGACCCCACTGTCTGCTCCCCAGATTTGCCACGGCTGTTGCTCTGGCTATTTTATGGAAACAATTGTTAAATGTTGAATTTGCCCCAAAATTCATTCCTACTGTTAGAGTTTTTTCTCACTTAATGTATGTGTATGTATGTATATGTGTGAAAGAGAAATGGAGTATCATAATCTGAATGTGTCCAAGAAAATTTCTTCTTTGAAATCCTCAGTTCCAAGGTGATGGTGTTAGGAGGCCGGTGGGGTCCTGGGGGAGGACTCTGCCCTCATGGATGGTATTAACCTCCTCAGCAACCAGAACTGTAAGAAATACATTTCTGTTGTTTATTGGCTGTGTGATTTCTATTATTTTGTCAGAGAGTGCCAAATGAACTGAGAGGGAAGGATAGAAATAGGTTAGAGACAAGGAAGGGCTTCAGGGCTTCAGAGTTCTTGAGTATGTGCTACACTGGTGTCTTTTCTCTTTCTTTCTTTCTTTCTTTTTTTTTTTTTTTTTTTTTGTGTGTGTGTGGTACTGGGAATTGAACCCAGGGGCATTCTACTGCCGAGCTACTCCCCCAGCCCTATTTTTTATTCTTTATTTTGAAACAGGGTCTCACTAAGTTGCAGAGGGCCTCACTAAGTAGCTGAGGCTGGCCGAGAACCTGCTATCCTCCTGTCTCAGTCTCCCAAGTACTGGGATTACAAGAGTGTACCACTACACCCAGCTTTAAATAATTTTTTTTAATGCAGACATCCCCAGCTCTCACCCTCAAAGGCCCAATGAGAAGCTCCACCCTTGCCTGGCAGCAAGGGGTGCCCTCTCCAGGGCCTCCCGCAATGGGAGGCATCCAGGAGTCCCCCTGTGGAGCCTGGAGTTCTACCCACCCACTCGGCATTTGCCAGTGGAGGCTGAGGGGCACCCAGGCTCCTGCCCCTTCAGGAGGCTGTGAGATACCTCACAGACTCCTCGCCAGGAGGCCAGGTGGGAGGCCTAGACATCCACTCCCATCGAGAAAAGAAGCACTGGCACCCCCCCCCTTCCCCTACTGGGCCGCTTTCAACAACACCTACTAAAATAGATCTAAATAAGATCATGTCTTATGACACAATACCCAAAATGACCAGGATACAATAGAAAAATCACTTATCATACCTAAAATAGAGAGGAGTTGGTGTACACAGATTCAATTTCTTGGCAAATATAGGATGAGAACAGTGAATCTAAAATGATGAGCAAATAATCTTTTTGTGTTGGGAAAGTCATTAATTTATAAGGTAAAAAAATCCAATTAAAAGACCAATAAGGAAAGCAACTTAATTAAGTTGATATTTTAAGAGAGAAAAAATAAATTTCAAATAGATATAAAACTGGATTCAATTAGTGAAACAATTATCTTTGTAAAATAATAACTTGACTATCTAGGACCCAATTATTTAATAGTTCCACCTAAATCAATGGTTTTATGTGATTAGAATCACTTGGAAACTTTTACAAACTATAGATGTCCAGTCTAATCCCAGACCCAATAAATCAGGGGATCCCAATGATTCCAACATGCAGCCATGGTCAGGAGCCACTGGCCCAAATGAACCAGGATCGGAATAGAAGTGGAAGGATCTTTCACCTTCTGAATACTCATAGTAGCTGTGACAGGGTTTAAGCACTAGATTCTGCATGCTTTAATTGAAGGGGCACCCTATTGGGCCATTTGTCTTGCTTCATGACCCCTTGTGATGAATTTGATTATCCAGTTCCCAAGTGCACAACAATAAATCTGCAGCAGTAATTAAAAGGGTGTCTGTGTGCCACGCGCAGCACTGTGGGGCAGGCACAGCCATGGTCGCAACGTAGGAAAACCGAAGGCAAGGGGAGACCCAGAGGAGGCTTAGTTCAATTCCTTGCATGGCTTGGTCTAAAAATCTCATTGAAATGCTTTCTTGAACTATTTTCTCAGTCTTTTCGGAATTAAAATTGAGTTTTTCATAAAACTATTATACTAAATTCCAAGTTGCTAGACCAAAACCCCATTACTCAAACTGCCAGGTAGTCTAGGAGAGAGACTTTCATCTGAGATTTGCAACAAAAAGAGAACAATAACCCGGGAATCCTTAGGCTCTTACCACCTTCCTAGTAAGGAATTTGACAAATGTCATCTAAATATGAAAAAGCCAAGTTTGCTTGCTACAAATGAGGAAAAGAGAACTCAAACATTTAAATTAATAGAGGAGGTCATGGCAGGCCCAGCTTCCCCTGCATGACTCTCTAGAAGAATTTATATTTAATTCCCTAAAGTACAAAGTTCATTTGCAATGAGCACATTGTCCAGGTTGTAAATTATCTTCTTGCCGGTGCCCTTGATCCTCTTCAGAATGTGGACTATTTGAAAGAAATTGAAGTCGAACCTGGAGATACTATTTTTATTCAGTGCAGGAAGAAGGATTGGTGTTGAGAACTTATAGAAGAGTTTTACCAAGTGGCTTTCATCAAGCTTTTAAGATCAAGAGTTGAAAGCCCTTGTCAATCAGTGATGTAAACTTTCTCCTTTAATCAGTTGATTATAATTATTTTCATTGGACGGAACAATGTTGACCAACAGAACGAAGCTCATAACAGACACTTGTGTATAAAGTTGATTATACTGGTTTTGAGACAATTTTTCGATACTATTCAAGGTCCATATTTTGTATAGCAAGTTTTATTTCACCATTAACATGCCATATATGGCTTCACACATTTCAGTATGAATTCTGGAGTATGTGGCCAGGATGTAGCCTTGTGGACTCCAGTGGTCCTGCGATGCATTTGTTCCAAAGCACACTTAAACCATGCATGGTGGTGGGCGCCTGTAATCCTAGTGCTTGGCTGGGACAGGAGGATCACAGTTTCACAGCCAGCCTCAGCAACTTAGTGAGGCCCTCATCAATTTAGTGAGACCCTGTTTCAAAATAAAAAATAAAATAGGGCTGAGGGTGTAGCTCAGAGGTAAAATGCCTCTGGGTTCAATCTCCATTATCAGTGCAGTTATGCACATCTATAATTGCAGCTACTGGGGAGGCTGAGGCAGGAGGATCACAAGTTTAAGACCAGCCTGGGCAACTTAGCAAAACCCCCATCTTGAATACACCACACACACACACACACACACACACACACACACACACACTTTTAGAATTTTTATTAAATGTTCATCCGCCGGGTGTGGTGGCGCACGCTTGTAATCCCAGTACTTAGGAGGCTGAGACCGGAGGATCCAGGTTCACGGCCAGCCTCAGCTACTTAGTGAGGCCCTCCGCAACTTAGTGAGACCCTGTTTCAAAAGAAAGATAAAAAATAGGCTGGGGGTATAGCTTGAAGGTAGAATGCCCCTGGGTTCTATCTCCAGTACTGAAAAAAAAAATGTTCATCCAACATGTTAAAATAAAAACAAAAAACTTGTTGAAAGTGATATTTGTTAGTAAAGGAATTAACCCTTAATTATCTCAAACATCACATTCTTTCCATGATGCATGTAACTAGAGAAATTAAGATTTCTCTACTGGGGTTGGGGTGCCGCTCAGGGCATGTGCTTTGCATGCATAAGGCCCTGGTTCCAGCACCAGAAATAAAAAGATTTCTCTGTGTTCTCCTCACTATCTCTGCAAAACAAACTACTACAACTTACAACCACACCAGTTTATTATGGTCATGGATTCTTAGGGCAGGAATTCAGAAAGGGCAAAGGAGATGGCTTGTCTATGCTCTACAGTATCTAAGGCCTCAGCTAGGAAGACTGGAGGCTGGGTGAGTAGCTAGCACCCGGGCTGGGAGGGCGTGAGGACCACAGCTATGGACTGGAGACACTTGGCTCCCTCAGACATGGAGGCCTCAGAGCAGGTGAACCTCTTATGGGCTGGCTTAGGGCTCAAGACATGAGGGCCCCAGAGAATGAGGCCAAGGCTGAGTCACCTGCCTTGTTTTGTTTTTTATTTGTGGTGCTGGGGATTGAGCCCAAGGACATTGTACCTTTGGGCTACACTTCAGCGCTGTTTTCTTTTTTATTTTTAAAGAGAGTCTAAGTTGCTGGGGGCCCCACTAAATTGCTGAAGCTGGCCTCAAACCTGTGATTCTCCTTACTCGGCCTCTCAATACTGGGATTACAGGCCTGTGCCACCACACCCACTGTCACCTGCCTTTTATAAACTAGCCTTGGAAGTCACACAGCCTTGCTTCTATTGCATTTTATTGGTGAAAAGCAAATAACATGGCCAGCCCTGATTCAAATTACAGTCAGCAGCCAGATGTGATGGCTTGTAATCCCAGTACTTGGGAGGCTGAGACCAGAGGATCTGGGTTCACTGCCAGCCTCAGCTACTTAATGAGGCTCTCCACAACTTAGTGAGGCCCTGTTTCAAAATAAAGAATAAAAAATAGGACCAGGGGTGTAGCTTGGAGGTAGAATACCCCTGGGTTCAATCCTTAGTATCAAAAAAAAAAAAATTACACAGTCGGCATAGACCCCCACCCCTCAATGGGAGGAATGCCAAAGAATTTGTGAACATGCTTTAAATCCTCCAGTCTACCCTCTGGTTAAAAATTACTTAGATTTTTCTCATGATTAAAATATATTTCCTCCTTCCCAAGGTGTCCCAAAAGTCTGGTCCCCTGTGGGGATCAAGTTCAAGGTCAAAGACTAGGGTCGCATCATCTGTTCACCTGAGCCATTTCTCAAGTTCAGTTCCTTCAATCTGAAGACCTGCAGACTGATAAGTCGTCTCCACCATCACTCCCCTGAACCGGATGGGATAGCCACATTAGACCCCTGTTCAAAGAGGAGGGGAGTGAAAGGCTCCTCACAGTCACCAGCCATCTGTGTGTGCAGCTAGGTACACTCCTTAGCCTGCTTCCTGCCCACAGAAGCCTCTTTGCATTTCGTTAATGTCTCTGTCCTTTTCAGTCCAATCTGAAATCTTTGGTCCAATCCTTTGAAATCTTGGTGAATTCCTTATGCATAGATTTGGCTCTGTTATATAACACACACACACATCTATACACGCACGCACGCACACACACACGCACACACACACACACACTCATACACATCTCTGCAAAAATAAGCCGTCTGTGCTTGGGCTCCTCTTGAGCTACTGTGGACAAGGCTCTTAAGACTCTTCAAAGCCCCATTGTTAATGGAGAGAATTCACAAGAAATACACAAATCTTTAGAGAGCCTGTCATCTTTCTGGAAGATTCTTTGAAACAATGCTTTAGATCTGTCTGAGGTTATAACAAAGGATCCTACACTTCTACTCTGGATTTGATCCATTGCCCCAAAACCATTTCTTAATTTGAGAATCATTTGCCATCTGGAGAAGCTAGGAATAAGAAACAGTTTTATTTTTAAGCCCGGCAATTGTGGGCTCCTTTGTATTTCCTGTAAATGTTGCATGAAAGCTAAACAGTTCTTTATTAGGATCCCCTTTCCTCTTGCATTTTTTTTTCATAGACAGCAAGAAGCCAGATGGTACTTTCATTATTCTGTCTAGAAACCCCCTTATCTGGACCATCACGCTTGTTGACCACATTTTCTATCCTCTACCCCCCCATCAGTGACAATGGGAAATTCCCTGTCCCTCCACAACCAGGTCCCATCCCCTCCAGCCTAAAATAGTTTTCTCCTTACCTTTTCCTTCACTGACTGCTGTCTGGGAGCCTGTCCTGACTCCACAGCACACTCTTCCAGCTCTTCTTCCTTCCCGGAGCCAGCGCCAACTGTGTTGGGATTGTTTGCACTAGTCCCATTCCTCATTCCACATTTCTATTCTAGTTGCTATGACTGTGTAACAAACTACCTCAGACGGAGTGGAGTAAGACAACCAGCGTGTGTGTGTGTGTGTGTGTGTGTGTGTGTGTGTGTGTGTGTGTGTGTGTGTCTTTTTTACTGGGGATGGAGCCCAGTAGCATTCTACCTCTGAGCTATACCTCCATACCTATTTTAATTTTTTATTTGAAAACAGGATCTCACTAAGTTGCAGAGTGCTGCACAAGGTTCCTAAGGCTGATCACAAACCTGTGATACTCCTGTCTCAGACTCCTAAGTACTGGGATTACAGGTGTGTACCACCACACCCAGCTCACAACCACCATTTTGTAATGCTCCACACATCGGGGCCAGTTTGCCTCTGCTCCACAGTGTCCTGGGCCTCCTCTGGGAAGACCCTGGATTCAATCCCCAGTACCACAAAAAAAGAGAGACAGACTCTGAGACTAGAGGCATAGCATATAACCTCTTTTCATTATAATTTACCCAGTTTGTGATATTATGTGATTATCTACAAATGAACAGATAAAGAAACTCAACTAAGGGAGTTGAGTGCCCCCAGAGCTGGGAGGGCTCAAACCAGCACTGCTGACCAGAGTGTTCACACATGTCCTCTCTAAGGAGGCGTGGCTTCCTCCCAGCACGGTCACCTAAGGACAGTAGGCCTGCTCACTGTGGCTCAAAGCACAAGCACCCTATTGCTTTCAAATGTTTGTTTGAAAAGGGATTATACTCTCAGTTATCCCAAACCATATGTTATTTCCATGATGAACCAATACAGTTCAGAAGTATGATTTATATGTAGTTGAGACAAGAAGTACAGAAGGAACAAGGAAGTGGGGAGAGAAGGAGGAGCTTAGAGAAACAGATGAGCAGTAAGAAAGTAAGTCGCCGGCTTCCTGCAAAAAGAGCAACTGTCTTCGAGGAGCAGCCAAATTGATTTGTGTATTGAGATCAAAAGAGCATAAATATTATAACTCCACAGTCAAACCAAAGAAATGGAGAATAGCACATCCAAAAGGTCAATGGATATATCAGAGCATAAGCCGATAAAAGGAAATAAAGATACCCACCATAGTTTCATGAAAGCCTTTGTGTGTCAGGCTTATCTTTGGTCAGAGGGAAAAACCCAAGTTACAGCCAGGCATGGGGTATACACTTGTAATTCCAGTACTTGGGAAACTGAGACAGGAAGATCACAGATTCAAAGCCAGCCTCCGATACTTAGTGAGGCTCTCCACAACTTAGTGAGACCCTGATTGAAAATTAATAATAAAATAGGGCTGAGGGTATAGCTTGAAGTTAGAATGTTCCTGGATTCTATCCCCAGTACCATCAAAAAGAAAAACCCAAGTTACTGAAGTCCCTTAAAGATGTGTGTGGAGAGCGGTAACCAAAGTAGAGAAGAGATCCTCCCACTAAGAAGACCAGGAACAAAGACTCTCCAGGGTAGAAAGGAGACAAGGCGGAGAATTCCTCCCTGGGCAGTCCTTGAGGGCTTTACAGGAGCTGCTAATCTTTCCAGGAGGTTAACTCTTTTCAAAAAAGTAACCAGAGCACATGGACTTTTATATTACTAGAGCATTTGTCCTGAAATATCAGAGTCTCTTCCTGTGATCCATACATCCTCTAGAAATCTGCATTTCCTTGAAACTTATTTTTGGGATTCTGGGTTTGTCTTCACTGACAAGACATGGACATATAAAAGGCAGAGACAAAGATGCAGACAGGGAGAGGAAGGGGAATCTGAAGCAAAAAAAGACAGAATTACAGCAGGCCTCTGTGGGTTGTGACCCCATCCCTGCTAAAGATGTGGCTTTGCAACAGTGGACATGGAATTGGTGGCAGCAGCTCCTGTCCTGCAAAGTGAGACTGAACTGATCAACAACTGTGGGTCTATGACTCAACATAAATTTTTTTTTTTTTTTTTGCGGTACTGGGGATTGAACTCAGGGGCGTTCTACCTCCGAGCTATACCCCCAGCCCTATTTTTTATTCTTTATTTTGAAACCGGGTCTCACTAAGTTGTGGAGTGCCTCACTAGATAGCTGAGGCTGGCTGCGAACCCGGATCCTCCAGTCTCAGCCTCCTGAATGCTGGGATTACAAGCGTGCGCCACCACGCCCGGCTCTCAACATAAAAATTTTTTTAATTACTGGGAACTGGGAAGTCAGAAACCAAGGATTACCTGCCCATTAAGAGAAATCAAATGAAGTTAAATTCTATCAAAGGGAATCTTACAATAAAAAGAGTATATAGACAATCAAAATAGTTCAAATTCCAAACCACCTATTTCAAGCAATTTTGAATAAACCTATTTCCTCTTATTAAGAGAATGTGAATAGTCCCTTTGAGATCACTATTACATGATCATGTTGGACTGTTAATGTCACTTTCAGAGATTGGCCCTGGGTTCGACCAAGCACAGCAAAAATAAATAAATTACCAGTCTGTTAGCCAGGCATGGTGGCGCATGCCTGTGATCCCAATATTTGGGAGGCTGACACAGGAAGATCACAGTGTCAAGCCAGTCTCAGCAACTTAGCGAGCTCTGCAGCAACTTAGTGCCACCCTGTTTCAAAATAATATAGAGCTGGGGCTATAGAGCTCAGAGGTAGAATACCCCTGGTTTTAATACCCAGCATGCAGGCGCGCGTGCGCGCGCGCGCGCACATACACACACACACACACACACACACACACACACACACACACACACACACTGGCTCTTTTCTTTGTAAAATTCTTATAGTCCTAATTGACTGAAGACATGAAAACAGAAAAAAGATAGGGAGAGAATTCAGTATTTTGTGAGTTTATTCTTACTGAAAGGGACCCCTGGATTTCTAAGTCTTAAGTAAAGATCTCATCTTTGTAGCTTTCAAGAGTGTTTCAGCCAATTTGACTTGTAGAACTAAGATTTTAAAAGAGCAAGCAGAGGGAGCTCTCTGGGATGGTGGAAATGTCTTATGTCTCCATTTGGGTGTCTTCATCCACCTGTACACTTGAAAATGTATGAATCTTATTAAATGTTAACTATACCCCACCTGTATGCATAAATGTAAATTTTATTGTCTGTAAAGTCTGCCTCAATTTTCAAAAATCCTATTTGACTGATGAGTCAAGTTGTGTGGTTTTTGGTGGGAATGGGAATTATATGTTTTAATACCCAGTTAATTCTTTCTTTTACCTGCTATTTGTGAAAATAAAAGCTAGATTGTATCTGTTAACGTATCTAGTTTCCATCACATAAAAATTGCATTTAAAAATCCAGATATAAGTCTTCATGTTCAGTCTTGGTGCATATTTTGGGTCCTGTCTTTTTTTTTGGGGGGGGGGGGAATACTGGGATTTAAACCCAGGGGCATTCAACCTCCGAGCTATACCTGCATCCCTTTTATTCTTTGTTTTTGAAACTGAGTCTCACTAAGTTGGCCATGAACCTGTGATCCTCTTGTCTCAGACTCCCAAGTACTGGGATTAAACTTGCCATACTTTTATACCAACAAGGAAATCTGTTCTCTCCTTTGTCCCCAGCACTTTGCTGTCCAAGATTACTGGTGGTCAGAAAAAAAAAAAAAAATTGAAACCAATAGAGTGATGAAATAGTCATAAATACATTTGAGTATTTATTGGCTTACTATATAGAGAAGTATTGTTTTCTATACCATGGGGTATTGGAAAATAAAAGCAATATAAACTTTGTACTTGCCTTCAAGAAGTGGAAGCCATCAAGCCTGACCTCAAGGCAGTCATTTTAGTCGGACAAGCACAGATATTACGAAAGTGTGCCCTGCTAATGAGCTGAGTCGAATTGATGTCTTTCTTATTAGTGAAACCACCCTTCACTTGCAGAATATCCTCTCCTGGTCATGGTTTATTACCCTGCTGAGTTCAGTTTGTTAATTATTTTGGATTTTACGTCCGTACTTCTGGTATGTGTGTAGGAGAGAGTAAGAGAGCATGAGAGCCTGGGAATAGGCTAGCATTTACATCAGGTTTTGCTACCAGGATTAAATACAGTGAATCAGGATAATTTCCATATTTTTCTATGTTCTAGAGCATCCTAAGCAGAATAAGAATCACCTAGTTACAGTTACCTTGAGAGTTTTCCTGTAACATCACCAGTGCCCAGAGACACAGTGTTTTTCTGAAACATACAATTTTTTTTGCCTGGTTCTGAATCAATTCTGATTATTTTTGAGTCAACTCTAGTAATTTGTGTTTTCTATAAAGTCACACATTTCACATGATTCTTAATGTACTAATGTAAAATTGTGACTTCCTTTGTGATTTCTACAGTAAACACTTTTTCTTAAGTCCCTTTCTCATCCCTAAAATTGTCATCTGTGGTTTTGCCTTGTTTTTCCTGATGAAACTTACCGAGGGTTTGTTTCTTTCGTGTGTGTTTTCAAAGAACCAGCTCTTTAATTTATCATCGTATATGCTGGCTTTCTCATTCATCAACTGTTTTTACTTTAAGTTTTAGTTTGCTTACATTTCTTTTGTTCATTTCTACTTTTTCATTTAACCTATTTACTTCTCTCTTAATTAATAATGTGTATTTTTGACCATGTGTTTTCTTTTGAACTGAGCTTCAGCTGTGTCCCATAAATTTTGACATGTAAAGTCCCTTTCTCATTAATTTCTTTATTATCTATAATCAAAACTATGATCTCTGTAATTCAGGCATTGCTTAAAGAGGTAGATTGTTTTGGGGTTTGTTGTTGTTTTGACTTTCAGTGATAAAGTTGATTTGTTGTTAAACTTTTGTAATAATTTTCTACTTTTACTGAACTATGGTTATAGAATGTGGTTAAGGAATTTCCTACGTGTAAGTGGGAGATGAGTGTACCTTTGTGGCCTAATAATAATAAAGGTGTGTAAATGGTTCAGCGGTCATAACAAATGTGTGTAAGGTTCCATGTAATTTCACTGATCCATGGGCTCTTCAGCCTCCCTGCCTTCATCTGCTTATGGCTGCTTGAACTACCAAAGACCGGGTCACCATTAATGTCATGACTAAGTCTCACTCTTTCTCATAAAATGTTTGCTGTATGTGTCTCAGCACCATGGTATTCAATGAAAACTGATGGTTTTTAAAATTAAATTCTTGTCAGCTGGGTGTGGTGGCTCATGCTTATAATCCTAGTACTTGGAAGGCTGAGGTGACTCTGCACCCTGTGATTCTCGCCTACCTAAAGGCTTGAGTCTTTCTACCATTGAGAAGTTTTCTTCTATTGTTCCTTACTTTTCTGCATTATTTATTCTGTCACTGCTTATCTTGTGGAATCATTCCTTTTTCTCATATTAGTCTATTTTGCACTCACTTCATAAATGAGAATACAAGTCAGAGGTTTTCTCGTCGATTTCACCTGCTCCCTGTGCTTACCCGGCTGCAGAGGAGGGCTCTGCTCTGGTCCTCAGATTCGGCTGGTTGTGTTCAGTGTTTGGTCCTTCTTATGGACGGAGGCTGGGAGAATGGAAATGGGCTGGAGTCAGAGATTCTATGTGCCCTGCACAAATCTTCAAGCCCACAGAAGGGGTGATTCCATAGACTGTGAGAAAGAAGGAGGCAACCCAGAGGGCAGGGAGAGGCTTGAGAAGGAATTTCCTCTCCTAACCGAGGGTGCTGGTGCTGTAAAGTTTTTAAATCCTGTTTTCAGTCATAAAGTATGACTGTCATGTATTCTTACTTAAGAAGGCAAAACCCTTGCTTGCTTCTTTTTTTTTAGCAACCAGGTTTTCTACTATTTGATCCTTACCATGACCCTGCAAGGTAGACAAGGCTCATATTACCAGCCTTCTTTTGCACTAAGGAGAGGAGACAGAAGCCTCAGGAAATCAATTGGTTCCCTGGAGATCGTATGGCTGAGTCAGGATCCACATGCAGGTCATCCTCAGCTGCTCTTCCCATGCACATCCTGTCTCCTGGAACAGGAGATTCTGGGTGCTATTTGTCCTACCTTGGGACAGTGGAAACCTGATCTTTCATTGTGTTGAAGAGCATGTTGAGTGCTGGACTCCCTCTTTTCTCCTGGGACTTGATACTCCCAAGACCTGAGCATATTGGCCAGGCATGGTGGCATACTCCTGTAATCTCAGTACTTGGGAGGCTGAGATAGGAGGACTGAAGGTTCCAGGATAGCCTCAGAAACTTAGTGAGACCCTCAGCAACTTAGTGAGACCCTGTTTCAAATGAAAAATAAAAAGGGTTGGGGGTGTAGCTTGGAAGTAGAATACCTCGGAGTTCAATCTCCCGTACCACAAAAAAATTAAAAATAAAGCAAAGCATGGTGGCATGCACTTATAATCGCAGTATTTGGGAGACTGAGACAGGAGGTTCACAGGTTCAAGGACAGCCTCAGCAACTTAGTGAGGCCCTCTGCAACTTAATGAGACCCTGTTTCAAAAAATAAAATAGAGCTGGAGATATAGCGCAGAGGTAGAATGCCCCTGAGTTCAATCCCCAGTGCCACCAAAATAAACAAATAAATAACCTGAAAGTACAGGATAATTAGCTCCTGCCCCTAGTAGATGTAGCCACCCGGCAGGGAGGGATGGGACAGGGCTGAAGTGAAGCCACACCCTGGGTGGGCAGGGTTTGGGTTGAGGAAGAGCCCTCCTGGAGGGGATTCCTGTCACTGCGTCTCTCTTCTCTCCCCCTCTCCCCTGGCCCCTCAGCTAATGCTCCCAGATGCGCTGCAGTTACTGCTTTTATCGTTCTCATTTTATTAGGTTTTAATCAAGCTCTCCTGAGAAGTGCTACATGAATTCAATTTTGGATTCCACATATAAAATAATCAGATGAGAGCAAATCATCATAGACATGAAATGTTTTTTAAAGTGAAAATGGTATTTTTAATTTAATCATATAAAAAATCATCTGGATGCAGTACATCTAACTGGCAGAGAAATTGTAGTATTGTGTTATCTGTGGCTCTAGAAAGCCCAGGATCCACACTTCCAACTCCTCGAGTATTTTCTCTTCTTTCCATTAAGCACTGGCCTTGGCATTCTTTAAAATCAACATAAGTACTCACCTCCTATGAAAATTTGTTCATAGAAATACTTTCTTATTGCTATTTATGTTCATTTACACATGATACTGGAATAAGCCTGGCATGAATGAAAGAACATGGGTCTCAGTCAGTCCCCAGTCTACAAATCAGCTAATCTTCTTGAGTCTCAATTTTCCTATCTGTAAAATGTGGGCATGGAACTAAATCAGTAACTATGAAAGTGTTCTCTGGTGGTTTGATATTTTCTTCCTTCCACTTAACCCAACTGGATTATGAATCCCCTAAGAAAAGGGCGTATAGCTCCAGTTTGTTTCTGTGTGTGTGTGTGTGTGTGTGTGTGTGTGTGTGTGTATGTGTGTGTGTGTGTGTTTTGTTTTGTTATTTTACAGTACTAAGGATAGAGCCTGGTAGCACATCACCAGTGGACTACATCCCCAGCCCTTTTTAGTTTTTACTTATTTTTTGGTACTGGGGTCAAACCTAGGGGTACCCTACCACTGAGCTACATCCCTAAGCCTTTTTTTTTTTTTTTAATATTGAGACAGGATCTCACTAAGTTGCCCAGGCTGGCCTCCAACTTGTGATCCTCCAACCTCAGCCTCCAAAGTAACTGGGATTACAGGCATATGCCACAGCACCCAGCTCTCTCCTGTGTCTTTCTAAATCCATTCCCACCCCCTTGCCCACACTGATTGCCCACCTAATGAACAGCATCCGTGGCAGCCAGGAGGCAGCACTTCGGTATTTTCTACAGAGAAGAACAAACACAAGATGAGAAATCACTCAGGCTTCGCTTTATTGGCCCAAGCAGAATGCCTTGGGATCAAAACAACCAGAACGCCATGTGTTTTTTAATTCGTATGTACAAATAAAATTGACTTTGTAGGTAGGTCTGTGAGTCTTGCCGTAAGTGTAGATGTGAAGAGCCACTGCCACAGTCAGGATAGAGTAGTTCCATCACCCTAAAAAGCTTCCTGTATCAGACTCCTCCAACCCAGCCCTGACAACAATTAATCTGTCGTCCATTCTTATAATTTTGTCTTCCGGAGAATTTCATATAAACAGAAGCATACCGTATATAACTTTTGAGACTGGCTGCTTTCACTCAATATGCCTTTGAGATTTATCCATGTTGTTAATATCAATAATTTGTGTCCTTAATTTTTTCCTTTTTTTTTTTTTTTTTTTTTTGTGGTACTGGGGATTGAAGAACTCAGGGGCATTCTACCTCCAAGCTATACCCCCAGCCCTATTTTTTATTCTTTATTTTGAAACTGAGTCTCACTAAGTTGCAGAGTGCCTCACTGGGTAGCTGAGGCTGGCCGCGAACCCGGATCCTCCGGTCTCAGCCTCCCGAATGCTGGGATAACAAGCGTGCACCACCACGCCCGGCTAATTTTTTCCTTTTTATTGCTAAATACTATTATTCCATGGCATAGAAGTATCCCAGTTTGGTTATCCATTCCCCTGTTCGTGGATAGTTAGTTGCCTCCATTGGAGGCAGTAATAAATAGAGCTGGTATAAGCAGTCACATAGAAGCTTTTGTGTGAATGTAAGTTTTTATTTTCTTAGGATAAATACCTGGGAGTGAGCATGCTCTCACTTAACTGTTGTAGTTAACTACCACACTGTTTTCATGGTGGTTGTGCCACATTACCATCCCACCAATCATGTAGGCAAGTTCCAGTTGTCCTGTCCTCACCAGCATTTGGTATTGTTACTTTGTTGTGGTGGTCTATTTTGTTGTTGTTTGCTTTTGTTTTTATTTTAGCCATTCTGATAGGTTTGTGGTGGGATGTCATTATAGCTTTAATTTGCATCTCCCAAATGGCTAATGATGTTGAGCATTTTTTCATGTGTTTATTTGCCACCCATACTCTTTTTTGGTGATGTAATTTCAAGTCTTTCAGCCACTATTTTAACTGTTTGCTTTCTTATTGTTTTAAGAATTGTTTGCTTTCTTATTGTTGTGGTGGTGCATGCCTTTAATTCTAGCACTTGGGAGGCCGAAACAGGAGGCTTGCAGGTTGGAGGACAGCTTCAGCAAGTAGCAAGACTCTCAGCAACCTAGACACTATTTAAAAACAAAAAATAAAATTAGACTGGGGGTGCAGCTCAAAGGAAGAATGCCCATAGTTTCAATCCCCAGTACCACACACACACATACACACAAAGAGTTCTTTTTATATTCTGGAACAAGCATTTTTTTTTTTTTTTTTTTTTTTTTTGCAGTACTGGGGGTTGAACTCAGGAGCATTCTACCTCCGAGCTACACCCCCAATCCTATTTTTTATTCTTTATTTTGAAACCGAGTCTCACTAAGTTGTGGAGTGCCTCACTAGGTAGCTGAGGCTGGCCGTGAACCCGGATTCTCCGGTCTCAACCTCCCAAATGCTGGGATTACAAGTGTGTGCCACCACGCCCGGCTGCAAGCATTTTCTCTCAGTTTCCAGTTAGTTTTTCTCACCAGTGTCTTAGAGCAAAAGTTTTAAATTTGATGAAGTTCAGTTTATCCTTTTTTTTTTTCTTCTGAATTTTGTTTTAGGTATAATTTCTAAGAAATTATAGTCTACCTCAAGGTTAAAAAGATTTTCTCCATGTTTTCTTCTAAAAGTTGTATAGTTTTACATTTTGTATTTAGATCTGTGGTAGTTAATTTTTTGAATTAATTTTCAAGGGGTATGATTTAGGTAGCCGTGTATCTCTGTTGAAATGTGGATGTGCAAATGCCTCAAGTGTCCAAATGTCTGAATCATCTTTTCTCCACTGGGCTGCCTTTGCGTCTCTGTGGAAGACCCATTGGTCATATTCATGTGGGTCTATTTCCAATCTGTGTTTTTCTTTATTTGCCAATTACATTGTCTTGATTACTGTAGCTTTATATTTAGTGTTAAAATCAGCTACTGTATATCCTCCAAACTTATTCTTCTGGGTTTTTGTTTTGTTTTGTTTTTGGAATGGGGAATTGAACCCAGGGGCATTCTATTTCCAAACTACACTCCCAGTCCCTTTTAATTTTTATTTTGAAAGAGGCTCTTACTAAGTTGCTAAGGGTCTTGCTGAGTTCCTGAGTCTGGTCTCAAACCTGTAATCTTTCTATCTCAGCCTCCTAAGTACTGGGCAGGCACCACCAAGCCCAGTGTATTCCTTTTTTTTTTTTTTTCAAAATTGTTGCCACGAATCTAATTTGTTTTCTTTTCTATATATACTTTAGAATCAGCTTACTAATACATAACAAGAAATATGATTGGGGTTGTATTAAATCTATAGTTTACAATCCCAGTGACTCAGGAAGCTGAGGCAGGAGGAGGGTCCCAAGGTAAAGGTCCAACCTGGGCAACTCGGCAAGACCTTATCTCAAAATAAGAAAAATACAGAAAGATTACAGGTTTGAGACCAGACTCAGAAACTCAGCAAGCCCCTTAGCAACTTAGTAAGAGCCTTTTTCAAAATAAAAATTAAAAGGGGCTGGGAGTGTAGTTTGGAAATAGAATGCCCCTGGGTTCAATTCCCCATTCCAAAAACAAAACAAAACAAAAACCCAGAAGAATAAGTTTGGAGGATATACAGTAGCTGATTTTAACACTAAATATAAAGCTACAGTATTCAAGACAATGTAATTGGCAAATAAAGAAAAATAAAGGGCTGGGGGATGTAACTCAGTGGCAAAGTACCCTGGGTTCAATTCTCAGTACTGCCAAAAAAAAAAAAAAAAATCTGTAGGCCTATATGACACCATTTATTTAGGGCTTTTTTAATACCTCTCATCGGCATTCTAACTTACTACAACATTTTGTAGTTTTCATATAGCTCCTACACACATTTTGTTAGATTAATATCTAAGTATTTTTGAAGTTATAGATGGTATTTTTTTCATTTCTTTCTCCAGTTCCTTGTGAGTATATAGAAATATTGTTGTATATTGGCCTTATCTCCTTTGATGTTACTAAACTCACTTACTACTTCTGGGAGCTATTTTGTAGATTCCCTGACATTTTCTCTGTGGATGATTACATACATAATCTATTTATTTTCAGTATATATGCTTTTTAATTTTTTTGATTTGATTTATTGCACTGGCTAGGACTTCTAGTATGACATTGGATAGCAGCAATAACAGTGGACATCCTTGTATTGTTCCCAGTCTTAGGGGAAAAACATTCAATCTTTCTCCACTAAATATATTAGTGGTGGCATTTTTACAGAAGTCATTTATCAGGTTAAGTTTTCTAGTCCTCGTTTGCTAAGAAATATTTATCATGGGTGAATAATGAATTTTGGCATACCTTTTCTCTGTATTGACTGATGATTATGTGGCCTCTCTGTTTTATTCTGTTGCTTAATCTGTTATTATAATGGGTTTTTTGTTTTGTCGTTGTTGGGGTTTTTTGTTTTGTTTTGTGTTTGTTTGTTTGTTTGTTTTGTTTTGTTGTTGTTTGTATAGCTAGAGATCAAACCCAAGTTGAGCCTCTGCATACTAAGCAAGGGCTCTACCACTGAGTTATACCCCCAGCCCATATTGATTGATTTTTTAATATTAGACTAGCCTTGCATTTCTTAGATAAATACTTGGTCATGGTGTGTTACTGTTTTTATATGTTGTTGGATTCAATTTGCTGCCATTTTGTTGACTATTTTTATATCCATGTTGATGAAAGATATTTGTTTGTACTTTCCTTGTAATATCTGTATCTCTTTTTGTATTAATGACAATGGCTCTTAAACTCAGTTAAAAGTGTTCTCTTCTCTTTTCTAGAAGAGATATGGAGAATTGTATTTCTTCTTTAAATGTTCGGTAGAATTCACTAGTGAAATCATCTAGGCCTGAGTTTTCTTTATTTTTTTTGAAAGGTTTTTAACTACAAAATTTTTCTTTTTTTTTTTTCTTTCTCTCTCTCTCTAGAGAGAGAGAGCATGTGTGTGTGTGTGTGTGTGTGTGTGTGTGTGTGTGTGTTTTGCTGGTAATTTAACCCAGAGGTGTTCTACCTTGAAGGTACACCCCCTGTCCTATTTTATTTTTTATTTTGAAACAGAGTGCCTCCTGTTGTTGAGGCTGCCCATGAATTTGCAATCCTGTCTCAGCTTCCCAAATACTGGGATTACAGGTGTGTGCTACCACATCCAGCTTTACTGAAAATTTAATTGCTTTAGCAGATAAAGAACTATTCAAGGTATTTCTTCTTAGGAGACTTTTGGTAGTATGTGGCTTTCAAGAAATGTTTTGTTTCATTTAAGTTATTGAATAAGTTGTGCATAGAGTTGTTCAAAATATTCTCTTATAAGCCAGGCATGGTGGTGCGCACTTGTAATCTCAGTACTTGAGAGGCTGAGACAGGAGAATCACAGGTTCATAGCCAGCCTCAGCAACTTAGTGAGGTTCTTTGCAATTTAGTGAGACCCTGTTTCAAAATAAAAATAAAATAGGACAGGGGATGTAGCTCAAAGGTGGACTGCCTCTGGGTTCAATCCCCAGTAACACACACACACACACACACACTCACACACACACACACACACACACAATATTCTCTTATCATCTATTAATGTCTGTATGGTCTGTATGATCACCTCTCTTCTATTCCTGACACTGGTAATAAGATCGTCTCTCCTTTTTTTTTTTTTTTTTTCTTTTTGGTTAGAAGTTTATAAATTTTATTGATCTTTTGAAGAATCATCTTTCTGCTTCATTGATTTTCCTCTATTCTTTTCTGTTTCCAGTTGCATTTGTTTCTGTTGTTTATTTTTCCTTCTATCCATTTAATCTATGAAACTTGAAGATTAAAGTCATCAACATTATTGAGCAAAACCATTGCAATTTTTTTTTTCAGTGCTAGGGATTGAACCCAGGACCTCATGCATATTAGACAAGCACTCTACCACTGAGCTACATCCCTAACTCACAAAGTATATTTTTCAGTTCTTCCCTTTGAGAACCATCTGAATAGTTTTCCATCGGTTGTCTCTTTTCAGTTGACTGGCCTGAGTGTCTCCAATGGAAAGGACCAACTGGTAGTGTTCCATACAAAAGATAACAAAGACCTCATTGTCTGCCTCTTCAGCAAACAGCCAACCCATGAGAGTCGAATTGGAGAACTTGTTGGTGTACTGGTGAATCATTTCAAGAGGTAAAGATTTATTTTTCATACCAAACACAATTTTTAAATATACTAAAGATTTAATCATAATTTTCACTGAACTTGTTTATGCCAATTTTAATATACTGAGTTATTTTCCTCCATGCGGACAACTTAAATCATCTGTTTCATAGCAGGTAAAATTAATATCTGAGCTTAGCTTCAAGATTAGCAATGATCCTCTACTTTCCTAGCCTCTAGCTGAACCAACAGTAAGAGATTTCCCTAATGGTTATTTCTTCACCACTAATCCAAATGTAATTAACTCCAAACAATAGAAAAAAATTGCTTTCTATTCTTATGTCATAGCTCCTCATTTATCCCAAATATAATCAGTATGTCTACTATAACTATAAACAAATTAGAAAGCAGATTTAAGATAACATGTAGGTCCATGAAGACAAAATAAAATCTCAGGAGCGGCAATAGCCACATCAAAAACATGGGGTTGTGATAGAATAGGGCATATTCTGAAAACTTCACAGAGAAGCAGATGACATCTGGGGTGTATGTGCATGTGCTGAACAGTAATGTAGGAAATATAAACAGAGCAGATCCTGGGTGTGATGGGCACCAGCAAGTGTATAATCAAGTGTCGGAAAGGGTCCATCTGGTTATTTATTGAACTTGTTTGTAAAGATGACGTTTTTCTTTCCCTAAGAGGTCGTGGAGTATTGGGAACAGGTAAGTCTCCTCAAAGTTACTGTTCTTCTTGTGGTACACTGTCTTTGCCTCTTCCTCATTAACCCTGGTACTGGGAGAAGACCACTCATCAAACCAATGACTGAGAAGAGATAATTAGTGATGATGCCTATTGCTTTTCTTCCTAAGAAACGTTTCCCAAGTTCTCAGAAATAAGTCAAATATTCCTTATTAGTATGTTGTTCAAGATTGGGCTTGGTTTTTCTTTCCCTAAACAAAGATGTGTTTGGAAATCAGACGTCTGCTTGTCTACTTCTACTACATTTAGTTTTGCCAACAAATGTATAATTTTAGAGATGGGCTCCACAGGCTATTTATTTTATGTTAGTAAACCTCATATTCTAGATCAAAATGGATCTATAGATATTCTATATAGGTAAGTGCTCTTACACTCTACAAGTAGGATAATGCTCAGTGGTCTTCTGGTAGAAAAAAATAAGAATCTAAGAGATTACCAAAAAATAACAATAAACATATAGGCCCTTGAAAAATTCTCTTTCATCTGCCAAATAATTATAAGCTAAAAAAAATACTAGAGTGTTTAAACTGGAAAGTAAAGACATGAAGAAGGCCTCTCTAGATAGATATCTGTAACTCACATAAGCAGGTTTATTATCCTGTTATTATTTAGTTATTGCAAAGTATGGATAATTAAAAGAATTTTTGTGTGTCATCTTTAGTTTGGATGCTTGGAGTAATGAACACAATAGTTTTTGCCTGGGGAATTGAAGTATATTGCCTCAGTCTGGGTCTTTGTTTAGTAAATTCCAACCCCTAAGCCAAAGAGGCTAAGCAGAGACTGGGGAGACCAAGGCAGCTAATTTTGTAGGTCAAACTACCAGAGATGGCCGAGCATGGTGGCACATGCCTGCAATCCTAGTACTTAGGGGGCTGAGACAGAAGGATTGCAGGATAGAGGACAGCCTCGGCAATTTAGTGAGACCCTGTTTCAAAATAATAAATAAAATAGGGTTGAAATGTAGCTCAGAGGTAGAATGCCCATGAGTTCAATCCTCAGTTTAAAAAAAAAAAAAAAAAAAAAGTGTACCAGAGAGGAGAGAGGGGTACACAAAGAGAATCCCAGAGGTCTCTGTGGGATCCCCCTCAGGTATTCTGCAAAGTACTTATTAGTGCAGTGACAAAGAAAAAACTACCCATGCCTGGGAGTAAGCCAGCTCAGAGGACCAGAGGAAACATGCCCATTCTAGATCATTCTAGACACAGCCAGGAATAGAGTCCATCCTAACCTGGCAGATGAGGACACTGCATGATTCCCGGGGCATTTGGACAAGGACTCAGGAGGATTCTGCCTCAGTAGGGAGGAATAATTGGCCCTAGAATAAATGCTGCTGTGGTAAATGCTGCCTAATAAATCTTAAAAACAAGACCCAAAAGGATCAAACCACTTCCAAGTAATTTATGTCCTGGAGCAAAGCTCATGAATATTTATAGGAACACAAAAATTTCCACACCCAACAAGATAGAATTCCCAGTGTCTGACATCCAATCTCAGATCACCAGGTACTCAAATAGGTAGGAATATACAGTCCACTGAGGGAGAGAAATTACCCAGTTGAAACCAACCCAGAACTGATAAAGATATTAGAATGAATAGACACAGACATTAAAAGTTATTATCACTGAACTTCAGATGTTTACAAGTTAATTACATGGATGATTAAAAAAAATCCAAATCAGACTTCTGGGGGAAAGTATACTGTTTGTAATATTTCATAATTAAAAATGAAAATAAAAAAGACAGCTTCTTGCGTTTTGCTTTATCTAGTAAGCTTCTCCTCATCACACTCTCTCATGAGCTGAAGCCAGACCTTTCCTGGCATTTCTTTCCATGCAAATCCTGAAACTAAACACAACCAAGTATGTAGTTAGCCTCTTTCTCTCACCTCCTGCAGTCTGCACCACTCAACCTCTGCCTGTTATCCATGTCTCCCCAAGCACCCACCCACACACTTTTCATCTTTTCTAAAACATCTGGAGTCTATCTTTCTTTGTGTGTGCGCACTCACGCAGGCCCGCCAGGAGTTGAAGCCAGTGCTTTGTATATGGTAAGCATGTGCTCTACCCCTGAACTACACCTCCAACCCTGAAGACAGTCTTTAATAATGTGTATCCCAAAGCATGACACTAAAAACAATTAGGACTAGAGGCATAGCTCTGTGGTAGCGCACATGCAAGGCCCTGGGCTCAATCAACAGTATTAAAAGGGGGGAAAAAGAATATTTAATAACCAACTTGGCTCAAGCACAGACCAATGAGAGCAGATGCCATCCAGACACACCTGGTAGAGTCATACCAGCAAGTCCAGGCTATATTGCACAGACCAGAAATTCCACCAGTGGGAGAAGCAAGGGCCTAGCATCAAGTATGTTTGGGCTGTGCTAGTGAAGTTAAACAGTGCTGCAGTACTTCTCAGTGCCTTTGTGCATTTTAAGTACAGTCAGTTCAGCTGGGCATGGTGACACACATAACTCCAATACTTGGGAGACAGGAGGATCACAAGTTCGAGGACAGCCTCAGCAAGTAGTAAGACTCTCATCAACCTAGCAAAACCCTGTTTCAAAATAAAAATTAAAAAATCAAACAGGGCTGGGGGTGTAGCTCAGAGGTAGAATGCCCCTGGGTTCAACTCCCAGTACCACAATAAATAAATAAACAAATACATACATACATACAGTCAGTCCAAGAGAACTCTGCCTGTATTGATGTAAAACCATTCAGACTCATACCATAAGCAGGCATTGGTTGAAGCCGCACATCACTGTTGCTGCCTGAGGGCACAGGTGAGGGGCCAGGAGAGATGAGGCCTCCTGAGGAGGTGAAGGAAGCAGAGGAGTGAGGCTACCTCCCAGAGGGCTTGGCTCCTGGCTCCCAGTTCAAAATTCTTAAGTGGGGAAGAGGAGGCAAGGTACAGAATGGTACGTGTAGCATACTACCACTTATATAAAAAAAAGTTGTAAGAGTACCTTCAAGTCAATCCCAGTACAAAAAAAAAAAAAAAAAAAGATTGTAAGATTAACTATATAAAAGAGAGAAAAATCTGTATCTAATAATAGATAATCTATATTATAGATATCGCTCATTGTAAATTTTTGCATAAATGGTAGCATGCTACAGACATCATTCTATGCCTTGCTTTTGCCCCTACTTAACCATATTCAGAGTTTCGGATCTAGATAGATATATGTAGAGACACACATGCAACAACGTGTATTCTAGACTGTATCTGCAAAGATATGCAGGAGATGGGTCGGTGTGTTTGTCTCTGGAGAGGAAACTGAACACCTCAGTACTTGCAGACAAAGGTAGTAAACAGGTTTATTTTTCACTGTAAATCTTTTGCAATAAATAATGGGTAACTATCTATATTGTTTTACGTTAATAAAATAAATGGCAGCTAGTTTTCAACATATTATGTAGATGGCTCTGAATTCATTATTTTCCTTTCTTGTTTACAAAAGTAGAGAAAATCGGGCGTGGTGGTACATGCCTGTAATCCCAGTACTTGGGAGGCTGAGACAGGAGGATTGCAGGTTAGCAGCCAGCCTCCCAATTTAGAGAGGCCCCCTGCAACTTAGTGAGACATTTCAATAAAATAAAATAAAATAGAGATGGGGGTGTAGCTCAGAGGTAGAATGCCCCTGGGTTCAATCCCCAGCAACACATACACACACACACACACACACACACACACACACACACAGGAGGAGGAGGAGAGAAAAAGTAGAATAAAGCAAAAGAACTTTCTATGTGAATGTTCTACCCTGTGGCATTTCCATATCTTGAAATAATCCCGACTATAACCTCTTCTCAGAATATCACCACTCTGGTGTTTACCCCGCATGGACACGCAGTGAGAACTCTTTATCTGTCGCCGCAGCGCTGTGCCAGGCGAGTCTGCTTCACAGAGGTTGCCAGGTGGTGCGCTCGACACTGGGTGTGCATCTGGTTCTCTCGGCAGTGACTACCTGCTGGCAGCCAGCTCTCCTGCCCGCTACTACAGATGGTCTCACGTTGCTGCCCTGACTCCAGTCACCAGAAACTCTGCACTGTGAAGCCGTCAAAGGACCCATCTGCCCTAAGCAGCTGTCCTCGTTCTTGCCTGTCTGGATGCTGGAAACCTCAGTATAACCCCAGTGCTGGGCATTGAAATTTCTTCTTTTTCCTCTTCTATTTCTGTAGATGAAACACAGAAGCCAGTGCCGGTCTGCCTCTTGCTTGTCATAAGCCATACCTTTAATATCTGCTTAATTAACGGAGCACTGTTAATAGACCCCACCGAGCAGTTGACCCAGCTCTGTTGTAATTTGCTCGTGCTCTTTTTCACTCGCCCTTAAAACCATGGGCAGACTCATACTAGCAAGCAGCCATTGGTTGGCAGCTGCCTATCGCTGTTGCTGCCTGAGGCCTCCTACCGAGAGGAAGGAAGAGAGGAGGAAGACCACCTCACAGAGTGCTGGGCTCCTGGCCGTGGTCCAGCTCAGCTGCTGCCCCCTCCTCCATGCCATCACCTGTGTGTCTTTGCACCCCTCAGTACATGTATGTTTTTGTGGTACTGGGGACTGAACCCAGAGACTTTCTACCTCTAAGCTACATTCCTATCACTCTTTTAGTTTTTAGTTTGAAACAGGGTCTCCTCCATTGCTGAGGCTCTCCTGGAACTTGCAATCCTCCTGTCTCAGCCTGCTAAGTACTGGGATTACAGGCGTGCACCACCACACCTGGCTTCAGGACATGTTTTCATGGTCTTTGGTCTCTACTCCCCGGTGCTTTCCCTGAATGCCTGGCTACTCGGTACCATCATTTATGTTCCAACTAAAAACATATAAGTAAAATAAACATAGTTGGAAAGAAAATAGTTTGCCAACCATAGGGGATTGGCCATTTAAATTTTGGCTTGATTCAGTGGAGTATTTGGGCTAAAGTTGTTGTTGTTGTTGAAAGCACCTACTTTAAAATAGAAAAGTGAGGGCCACAAATGAGCCTCCTCTGCCTTCCACTGGAGATATACAAGAGTGCCCATTTTCCACAGTGCTCAACCGTGGGCCACCAGCGGATGTCCTGCTCCCATGTCACCTGCCAGGCCCTGCTGACTGTCCCATAGAGAAGAGCTAAGCCTAGCATGGTGATGCACACCTGTAATCCTAGTACTTGGGAGGCTGAGACAGGAGGATCTCAGCTTCAAAGCCAGCTTCCACATCTTAGTGAGGCCCTCAGCAACTTAGTGAGACCTTGTTTCGAGTTTTAAAATAAAATAGGGGTAGGGTTGTAGCTCAGAGGTAGAATGACCCTAGATTCAATCCCCAGAGAGAGAAAGACACTGTAAATGAGAATGAATTGCTGTCCCCCCGGGTCCCACCTCCCGCCTCCTGCCCTGCTTGCTTCTCTCTATTACTCTTGCCCACTGGACATGCCACACCTCTGCTTGTGTATCTGTTCACTGCACATATTCCAACCGAAATACAAGCTCCATATGAGCAGAGACTGCTTCTACCATTCACCATCCTTTCCAAATGTTGGAACAGCGCCTGGCACGGGAAGGTTCTCTGAACACTAATCGAACACTGACTAATCAAATACTGTTGAATAGACAGTTGCTGGCTGATAAGGGCTCACTGGCAGTGGGGTACTCGTAGCCCTTCTCTGATACAAGTACCTTGCCTACCCGAAGATGGTAACTCTTCTGTGAAAGAAGGAAAGGGTCCTCTTCTCATGTCCTTCTGTTATGAATGTCTCTTTCTTTGTACTGATTCCAGGGCTCTGAGCACTGTAATTCATCAGGAGATGGGGTGCTTAGTATTTCAAGGTATTCAGTCAGCATCTAAAGGGCTCTGCCAGGGGTATGTTCTTTGCTGAGGAGTGCAGCTTTTCATCCACTTTTCTTTAACAACTAAAGAGCTAGAAATAAGTTCAGATTCCTCTTCTCCGTTGACTGGCGAGGAAGCGGGATGTAGGGATTCCTGCGCAGATCAGCAGTTTCTTAATAAGTAAAAGACTTTGAAACCACAACTAGAGGCTGTGCACACAAGCCAGCTCTCCAGCTGAAAAGCTGAGACAGGGATTCTAACTACAAGCAGGTGGAGTAAAAGAAGGAACCCAGAAGAATCCAGATGCCTCTTTGATGTGAGAACCCCAGGACTGAAAAGGCATCTCATTAATTAAGGGCCTGTAAGGAAGGACATTAACAGCAGAAAGATGTAAACGCCATGACTTAAAAGAAAAAAAAAGAGGAGCCTCTTTCTGCAAAGGATTTTAAACGAGAGTTCATATTATAGAAGCTACCTACTTCAAGGGAGCATATATTCTACATAAACAGACCAAAGATTTGACGGCAGACGGAGGTGAAGAGAGTGCTGGCTGAGAAACAAGTAAAATGTCCAATTAGTTGAAGTAGGTGAGAAAAGATATTAAAGAACTTAAATCAACATTAAAGTCTAAAAATAACAGCTGATATTGTAGAAGATAGAATTTATTTGAAAGAAGAGTTTGAGAAATTCAGCATGCAGAAGAAGGCAATGATTAAAACAAAACATTGACAGAAAAGACAGAACAAAAACTTTACTCTGAAATGTTAGGTGTACTTGAAAAAGATACAGACTGTGCAAAAGTAATCTGTAATCCTCCTGTCTCAGCCTACCAAGTACTGGGATTACAGACATGCAGCTTCTAAGTACATTTTTTGAAATTTTAACATCTCTGAAATCAGGATGTGACATCATTGATGGATTCTCATAGTTCTAATGTGCAGCTTTTTTTTTTTTTTTTTTTTTTTTTTTTTTTTTTTTTTTTTTTTTTTTTTTTTTTTTTTGGTACTAGGGATTGAACCCAGAGTCATTCTACCTTCTAGCTACACCCTCAGCCCTATTTTATTTTTATTTTGAAATAAGGTCTTGCTAGGCTGGTGAGAGTCTCATCAACCTAGTTGTTGCGGCTGTCCTTGAATCTATCTCAGCCTCCCAAGTACTGGGATTACAGGCCTGCACCACCATGACTGGCTTTAATGTACAGTATTTTATCTTTCTTAGCAGCAACATACAAAAAAAGGATACATCTTACACAGAAGGTGTTTTATATTCAATAAAATTTAGAACATTCTAGAAAATCTTTCTATACTGAAAGTGCCATGTCTGAAAATCTTAAGTGCCTTTTTATTACCAGAACAACCTTTTGAAATTTCAAGAATTATATATATACATATATAGAGAATTTTTAAAAAAATATACAGACCTAGGGGTGGGGTGAGATTCCCTTACAAAGGAAGAAAAATTAAGACTGACTTCATCTTCTGTTCTGTGGCAGTAACTGCCAGAATCTACTGAAGGAGCAGCTTTAGTTCTTTGAGGGGAAAAGGTTAGGGCCCAAGGATTATATACCCAGCCAAGCTGTCATTTGTGTTGAACACTCACACGCCTGGGGCTCTTGGAAGAGGAGCAGCTCTGATCAGGGATTCAGAAACTGACAGTCTCCATCTTTCCTCTTCATTTCTCTTTATTCACCAGCTTCATTCCACCCACAGTGGCTTCTTCCACATGACTGGAAATGTCTGCACATAACTCCCAGGATCTCATTTTCCAGTTCTATCACCAGTGAGGAAGTAGAGGCCATATTCTTGGAACTGTTGTCCAAAAATCCCAGGGAAGTGTTCCGGCTAACACAATAACTTTAGTCAAAGCAATGAGATTGTCACACATAGGTAGGGCATCTACCCCCATGGCAGGCACGGCAGGCATTTTGGCCAGAGTAGTAGGAGCTTCCCAGAAAATGACAGCCTCCAATAAGACCAGGGGACAAGGAGTTTTGTAGAAGAAGGTGAGACAGAGCTGGGGAGGAGTGTTTGGGGGTGAAGCCAACGTTTCCCACAAGAAGCAAAAGTGATGCTTGGCAGGGAAAACAAATGGTATAGCATTGATTTAGATTGTGAACACAGAATGCACTTAAGAGTTAACCAAAATAAACATGGAAGCTGGGCGTGGTGGTGCACACTTATAATCCTAGTACTTGGGAGGCTGAGACAGGAGAATCACAGGTTCCAGTCTCAGCATGTTGGTGAGACCCTCAGCAACGTAGTGAGACCCTGTTTCAAATTTTAAAAAAATAAATAGGTGTGGAGGTGTAGCTCAGAAGTAGAACATCCCTGGATGGAACCCAGTACCATAAACAAACAAACAAACATGGTTAAATATGCTTTGGTATTTCCAAGAAATGAAATAGGTAGCTGTAAAAAAGCAGTGATGGTCTTTCTCTATCAGGGCTCCCTCTCAAGTATAGCTTTCTCATCCCCGAGGGTGCTTGTTGAACAGGCAGATCCAAGCCCATTCCAAGCTCCTAAATTATCGTTTCCAGGAACCCACACCCTTGCTAAGATGCACTGGCTCCAGGAGCCAACATAGGAAATGACCAGGTTTGGATATGGCCAATTTGCTGAAGCCATTGTGGCAAACATAGAGAAGGAAGGAAGGAAGAAAGGAAGGAAGGAGGAAGGGAGGGAGGGAAGGAAGGAAACGAACTACATGTTCATGTTTTTAAAATTATTACCAAGTAAAGCACAGCCAGGCGTGATGGCGCACGCTTGTAATCCCAGCATTCAGGAGGCTGAGACCGGAGGATCCGGGTTCGAGGCCAGCCTCAGCTACCTAGTGAGGCACTCCACAACTTAGTGAGACCCGGTTTCGAAATAAAGAATAAAAAATAGGGCTGGAGGTGTAGCTCGGAGGTAGAATGCCCGATTTCAATCCCTAGTACCGCAAAAAAAAAAATTATTACCAAGTAAAGTTCAAAATAAACATTTCCTGCTACCCTAGTAGAGAACAGTTGGGGTGAAGAGAAGGCCAAGGTTCAGAAGAAAAGGGGGAAGGAGCAACAGGATTAGAAATGGGGTGCCGGATGTGGCAGCGCACACTTATAATCCCAGTATTTGGGAGGCTAAGACAGGAGGATCGCAGGTTTGCTGCCAGCCTCAGCTACTTAGTGAGGCCCTCTGCAACTTAGTGAGACCCTGTTTCAAAATAAAAAATAAAAAGTAGGACTGGGGGTGTAGCTTGGAGGTAGAATGTCCCTGGGTTCAATCTCCAGTACCACAAAAAAAAAAAGAATGAGAAATGGGGTGAGAGTTGGCAGAGAAATCGCACAGGCCCAGGATTCTGTTTATGACTTCTCCTTGTCCCAGAGGAAGCCATCAGTTATGCTCAGCAGTGGTTCTTAATTACCCTAAAAAGTTGCAGTGACACCCCACCTGCAAGTCACAGGCCCCCACACAACAAGCTCAACCTATTTACAAAGACGCTCAGGCCCACCAGCTGTACACAGGGGAGCACAGAGAGATCTTAAATGGTTTTCGGTGTGACTAAGGCCCAGCCTCGCCTTGCTGTCTGCACCGTGCGGGTGCTGGGGAGCCGCTGTCCCTGGACAGAGCTCCCTCCACTGCCTTGCAGGGCACACCGTCATCCTCAGCCCTACCTGCTTCACAGCGGAGGCTGGCTGGGGGTTTTTGTGCAGATCAAAGCTACTTATATGCTTTATGACATGTCCATCATTGCCTTTCATGTTGAAAGAATAAATCCAAAAGTACTAGAAACCCAATCATCTTTTCAGTGTCTTCCTAAGTAGATAAGGTACACTAAGAGTAGTCATGTTACTTTTTTAAAGGCCAGAGCGCTAAACTTTTACAGTACAGGTTAAAATGGGGATACTATAAGATATTCATGAATTCACCAAATTATTAGTGAGCAGTACCCTGGTTTGTGCCATTGGATTTTTTCTTTCCCTAAATTGAATGTCAGATATAATGGGATTTTTAAAAGGTTTCTAAATGTGTTTGTTTTGGGTCTTCTCAGCTATATTGGAATTAGAATTTTATAGAAGCAGAACATACTTATGCACTGCTCCATTTCCATGGCATGGCTGAGCATTGTTCGCAGGGCACCAGGTCCAGCTGTGGGTGTAGGAGGAGTGTAAGGAGGGCCACTGGGTCTGCTCTCTTTAAATAGCTCTGAATCCCATGAGGACAGCATGGGGTTAGGGCAAGATTTTCCCCAGAAAGGAATAGAATATGTGCAGGATTGATGGAGAGGAATATCCCAATACTGTTTAAGCACAGGGAAGCAAAGGAATGAGGCTCAAAAAATAGGTAGGAGCTTATACAATCCCCGTCAGTGCATTTGAACTTTATCATCTAAGTGATGGGGAGAAAATAAGTATAAAAATATAAAACTAGCCAAGAGTGGTGGTGGGTGGTGCACACCTGTAATCTCCATACTTGGGAGACTGAAACAGGAATATCACAGGTTCTAGGCCAGCCTCAGCAATTTAGCAAGACTCTCAGCCACTTAGACCCTGTTTCAAAATAAAAAATAAAATAGAGCTGATAGTACAGCTCAAAGGTAGAGCACCCCTGGGTTCAATCACTAGTATCACAAAAAAGTAAATAAATAAACATGTATTTATATATATAAATAAACACACACACACACAAAATGAGATAAAACCTAATGACATAGATCTCATCCTGCCTGGACATGCTCAAAAATGCAAAAATATTTGTCCACTTAAGGGAAGCAGAGGCCTGGGGAACACTAGCTGACGCAGAGTATGTATATGTGGCCCCCATGTGCCAAAAGGGATGAATTCAATGTATAAAGGGCCAGCGAGGGCAGAGTTCTGTAGAAAGGCACATGCAGCCCTTAGTAATAAAACCAGAAATTAGAAATTCTCAAGAGGAGAGATCCGTAATGAAATTCTTTACCTTTGTTGTTTTCCTGCTGTTTGATGTTTTGGCTACTCCAATAGTTATTAGCAATAAAACTCCCTAAAATGAGAAGGATCTGGATTGTTGCCTTCAGGGACAGCAAGAGGTTAAAGAACCCTTATCCCAATCTATAGCCATTTTGGGGGGAGACAGTTCCTAGGGGATAGAGTGAACAATGGAAATAACAATCTGGGGAAGAGGAAAGTTTATCATTGGATCTGTCCCGCAGCTCCTTCTTCTGGGACCCCCGGTCCCCTGTCACTCATCTGCATGGTTCCACCAGAGGTACCACATCCTCAAGTGACCCCGTGTCCTGGAAAGGCTGAGAGGTGCACGGATGGCACCGACCCACGCAGGACCACTTTCCCCACCCGTGAGACCTTCAGGCTTCAGGCCAGAGAAGACTTACAGTTCACTGCCTCCCCTGTGTCTGAAGGAAAACACTTAGGAGCTGTGGCTGAGTATGTTTCCAAAGGTACAGAAGCTGGTCTCAGTGACCAATAACAGCAAACCGCACAGCAGAGCCACAGGAAGAAGCAGAGGCTAGATGACGCAGGGCCTGCTGCCTCCCTGCCGGGGTGTGGCTGACGCAGGCGGCCAGCCCCATGGAGGGCTTCACAGTGGGTGCCTTTTTGTTTGTAAGATTTTGTATGATCGGAAGCAGACCTGTTTGTCCAAAAATCAGTTCACCAACCTGAATTGAATATGGCTGACAAAATTTACTGTCTTCCTGGAATTGCCAGAAGGTGAATTCTTAAATATTTTCCTCTTAACAGCATTTGAAGGCATATTCAGGTTGAAAACAAAGGCTATTAGGTTGGTCTAGTCTTTTGATGAATCATAGGAGAAAGATTATACTCAGATTTGCAGGTATATTTGGAGTTTATTATAGCAGAAAAACGGATTACACTCAGATTTGCAGATATATTTGGAGTTTATTTAGAAAGGTCAGGGAAGGATGTCCTTCTGCTAGATGCTTTTATTCAAGCATTGTGCTGTTAAGGGTTTCCAAATCCCATATAACCATTCCCAAATAGCACTACCAGATAGTAGGGTTTGACTCTTAGAAATAGTCAACCTAAGCTGTGCATGGTGGCACATGCGTATAACCCCAATACTTGGGAGGCTGAGATGGAAGGATCACAGGTTAGAGAACAGCCTCAGGAATGTAGCAAAACTCTCCACAACTTAATGAGACCCTATTTAAAAATAAAAGGGGTGGGGATATAGCGTGGAGGTAGAATGCCTCTGGGTGTAATCCCCACTACGAAGAAGAAGGAGGAGGAAGCCAGGCGTGGTGGCGCACGCTTGTAATCCCAGCATTCGGGAGGCTGAGACCGGAGGATCTGGGTTCGCGGCCAGCCTCAGCTACCTAGTGAGGCACTCGCAACTTAGTGAGACCCTGTTTCAAAATAAAGAATAAAAATAGGGCTGGGGGTGTAGCTCGGAGGTAGAATGCCCCTGAGTTCAATTCCCAGTACCGCAAAAAA